>ONZH01013677.1:0-33826 GCA_900303285.1 Rhinella marina
ACCTAGTTGGGTGCTTCCTAACATGTGATGGGCATATGCCCCTGCTGTTTCCTGTCCATTTCCGTGGTGTTTCCATCATTTTCTGATGTTTCCAGGTTTTCACCCAGCCTTCCCTAGGCAGAGCCTTGGTCCCCTGCAAAAAATGCTTGAGTCTCCCATTGACTTCAATGGGGTTCGTTACTCGAAACGAGCACCCGAGCATCCGGAAAAGTTCGTCTCGAATAACGAGCACCCGAGCATTTTAGTGCTCGCTCATCTCTAATACTAACCTTTTATGTGGTACAGTGTCAAATGCTTTGGAGAAGTCCGGATATATGACATCCATTGATTCGCCGCGGTCCAGTCTAGAACTTACCTCCTCATAGAAACTGATTAAATTGGTTTGACATGACCGATCCCTCATGAAGCCATGCTGATATGGAGTTATTTGCTTATTTTCATTGAGGTACTCCAAGATAGCATCTCTTAGAAAACCCTCAAACAGTTTACCCACGACAGATGTTAAACTTACCGGCCTATAGTTCCCGGGCTCTGTTTTTTGGACCCTTTTTGAATATTGGCACCACATTTGCTATGCGCCAATCCTGTGGAACACTCCCTGTCAGTATAGAGTCCTTAAATGTCAGAAATAAGGGTCTGGCGATGACATTACTTAATTCTCTTAGGATACGGGGGTGTATGTCATCCGGTCTGGGCGATTTGTCTATTTTAATCTTTTTAAGACGCAGCTCTACTTCTTCTTGGGTCAGACAGGGCACTTTTAATGGGAAATTTACTTTTATATTCTGCATTTATATTCTGCATTTTAAAACCTTTTTTTTCAACACTTTTTTAAAGTTCCCCTACAGAACTTGCACGTTGCTCAGATCACTTGAGAATTTCACTGTGGGGTAGATTTATCAAGACTTGCGCTTTCTTTTCCCGTCTTGAGATCCCCTGCGTTCCCAAAGGATGCACCTAATTCATGACGAAGTGTATGCTTCGTCATAACTAAGGTGCATCCTCCTGCAGTCCGTGCACCTAACCAGAAATCTACGACAGCTCAGAGCTGCCATAGATTTCTGTCATCATTTACACCATAAAACACGGCCATATCCATTTCTGCGGACCGCAAAATGCGGATCCGCAAAACACGGATACCAGCCATGGGCCATCCACATTTTGCGGAACTGAATATTATTCATCATGATAAAAATGCTTATTGTCTACAAATACAGGCAACAATAGGACATGATCTATCTATTTTTTGCTGGGCCACGGAGTGGACATACGGATGCGGACAGCACACGATGTGCTGTCTGCATCTTTTGCGGCTTCATTGAAATGAATCAGTCCTCATCTGATCTGCAAAATTGGGGAACAGATGCAGAGTTGCGGGCAGAAATATATGGTCATGTGAAGCAGAAAAAGAGCAAAGATTTAAAGTTGCACTGAATCTTTTCCATATAACTATATATCAATCTGCTCAGCTCCTCCTGCTCTATAACATGCTGCCTGCAGGTTACACTGCATTTTCCAGGTGACAGGTTCTCTTTAAACCGACTACCTATTGCACTGCCACTAGTATTTATATAAAGCATTCATCAGTGATTTGCTTTCAATAATTTCATAGATATACTGTATAATGAAGCATTTTGAATTCCATCAGATTGTAGAACATTAGCTTAATCATATGTGCATTTAAACTTAAAAATAATAGCTTTGTCAATGAATAATAATGAGGCAATTTCATGTGAAAATTCCTATTTGCATTAATGTCAGAGATATACCTAACCATGTATTTTACTTCAAATTCTACTACATTGTTTTATCTTAGCTTTGGCTATGATCTCTGACCTAAAGTCAAGTTTATTCTTGACATTTTGACATTTTGATGCTGTTTTTTCATGCAGAGTTTTATTTTATCCTTGGTAGATATATATGAGTATATGTATGTGTGTGTGTGTGTGTGTGTGCGTGTGTATGTCCACTAAAGGAATCCGCACCGTCGCAGCTACAATCACGAAATTTGGCACACAGGTACATCAGTTGTCCGGGAAGGCTTTAGGATGGATCTCAGCTCTCCAGGACGTACCGTTCCTGAGATATTCCCAAAAAATGCATTAGCCAATAGAAGCATGGTCACATGACCCTTATCAGCCAATAGAAGCTCACAAGCAGTTAGCATCCACACACACCAGGTTTTCACACAACCTAGCCAGTTCACTGCTGTAGGTCTGCTTTAGAGGGGCAGAGCGCTGTGGATGACACTGTTAAAGGGGTATTCCAGTTACCTTAAATATAACTTATGTTTTAGACTAACTCATCATCAATCATTACCTCATATAATGTAAATTTCACATATTTACCGTTCAGTAGTAATAAAAGATGTTTTCTTCCACTGCTACCCACTTTCCTCCTAAATTACTATGGCATCTACCTGTAATTCAGGCCACCCTCAAAAGAAGGACTTAAAAGCCCCCCCAGGTCTCACTAAGTCACGCCCCGACTCAGTCAGGCCACGCCCCTTCCCCTCCGCATCTGACCGGGATTGAAAAAATGAAGGTAAAAATCAACTTCTATACAAAATTATCTGGGCCCGTCCACCAAATCATCAAGATGATCTCTTTAGAATGTATACAAGGAAAGGAAAATACATACAATGCAACGACACACTGCTAACCAGATAAAGCAAAAAATGCCATAGAGATATGAAGTATTCTGGAGCTAATGCTATGATTGTTTAGTAAATTAGAGATTCTTGGCAAATATATTTTGTACAAAATTATCTGGGCCCGTCCACCAAATCGTCAAGGTGATCTCTGTAGAACGGGAACCTAACACTATTTCCTACCTGTTATGTGCCAACCTTGGCTTCCTTATAATCAGGGGGTGTTGGTTCTACATGCATGCTTGGTCCCCTTTGCCATTTGTAGTGCTTCAGAGGCCTCCACTAATACAGGGATGCAGGTACCAGCATGCATGCCGAGTCCACTTGGCTTTATAGTTACACTAATTAAAATCAGCCTATGGGGCAGACGGGGCTAGTCAGGAGTGCATGACCAAATGGAGTAGCCACACCTCCAGTACAAACTTACAAAGAAAAAAATTGGAGATAGGGTGACATTTCCACATCATATGCCAAAAATCTGTTTCAAGCATTTAACATCGGGGACTTGCCATGAAGCTGACCCTGCCCATCCTATATAATCTGATAGGTGTTAAGTATGTGTGATGTACAATGTATAGTTAAATATGTTGGTTGTTTATAGACAGTGATACTGTAAGGTGTGATTGCAATAAATCAGGAATCAAAGCATCAGGAAGTGTTGGAATTTGTTCTTTCCAGTTATCAAGTATTTTTAGTGGACTAGATACTATCCTGGATTGTAACAAGCAGTGGCGTACCGCCCATATAGGCAGACCACACCACTGCTATGGGGCCTACGGCACAGGGAGGCCCGGAGCGCATGGGAGGCCCCTCCCCCTACTCTGCATCATTAAGATGCGTCCCTTCCCTGCGCTCCGGGCCTCTCCTGGCCCGCTCACCTCTGCATCCCGGACGTCCCTGTGCACTCCCAGCGGCCCCGCCTCCTCCCTCATGCCGCGATGCTGCTACTGGACAGGGAAGGACCTGTGCAGCGCGGCAAAAGAGGGGAAAGAAGACCAAGGCCCAGCCCCCTCCAGAGTGGTGTCAGGACAAGGGACAAGTAAGTGTAAGTTTTTATGTGTTATGTGTGTATGTGTGTGTATGTGTGTGTATGTATGTGTGCAGTGGCGTAACTACAACTAACTGGGCCCCACAGCAAATTTTTGAACGGGGCCCCCCCCAGAAACTTCTTCGCAACCCCCAACTCACATGCAACCCTCACTCTTGTGGCTAGTCAAGCTTGAGCTCTCCCAGACAAGGCCTGACAGCCGCTCCATCAGCTTTCTATAGTGTCACTGTATATAATGTCATTGTATAATACTGTTGAGGGGGCCCTGACAATAAAATCTTTTAGTCTCCCTCCTGAGGGGGCCCCTTGTGGGTCTGGGCCCCAAAGCAGCTGCTTCCCCTGCTTCCCCTATTGCTACGCCCCTGTATGTGTGTATGTATGTGTGTGTATGAATGTGTGTGTGTGTATGTATGTGTGTGTGTGTGTGTGTATGTATGTATGTTTGTGTGTGTATGTATGTGTGTGTATGTATGTGTGTGGGTATATGCATACACTGTGCCAGACAATATACATTATACCTCTACTGTGTATATACTGTATATTGTACAGCATGTAGCAGGGTTTATCTTGTCCGGCATGGTGTAACCGCCATGCATTTGTTGTACAGTATATATTATAATCCCTGTACCATGTTATACAATGTACAGTATAATCCATACACCATGCTGTATAGTATACAGTATAATCCGTACACCATGCTGTATAGTATAAAGTATAATCCGTACTCCATGCTGTATAGTATACAGTATAATCCGTACACCATGCTGTATAATATACAGTATAATCCATACACCATGCTGTATAGTATACAGTATAATCCGTATACCATGCTGTATAGTATACAGTATAATCCGTACTCCATGCTGTATAGTATACAGTATAATCCGTACACCATGCTGTATAGTATTCAGTATAATCCCTACACCATGCTGTACAGTGTACAGTATAATCTGTACACCATGATGTACAGTATAATCCGTACTCCATGCTGTATAGTATACAGTATAATCCATACTCCATGCTGTATAGTATACAGTATAATCCGTACTCCATGCTGTATAATATACAGTATAATCCGTACACCATGCTGTATAGTATACAGTATAATCTGTACACTATGCTGTATAGTATACAGTATAATCCCTACACCATGCTGTATAATATACAGTATGATCCCTACACCATGCTGTATAGTATACAGTATAATCCCTACACCATGCTGTATAGTATACAGTATAATCTGTACACCATGCTGTATAGTATACAGTATAATCCGTATACCATGCTGTATAATATACAGTATAATCCGTACACCAGGCTGTATAATATACAGTATAATCCGTACACCAGGCTTTATAATATACGGTATAATCCGTACAACATGCTGTATAACATACAGTATAATCCGTACACCGTGCTGTAGGGTGGCCACCTGCTTCATCCCAAAAAGGAGGACATTCTAGGCCACACCCCCAACCAGCTAAACCACGCTCTTCTCCCAGTAAGTGCCCGGGGAAAAAAAAAACAGAGGAAAACCATAAGTTGAGCTGCGCTGAGGCCGGAGTGCTTCTTTGCTGCACTCCACGTACAATAAGACATGAGCCGGAGGAAGCACAGTTCTGGCAGCATCACCACAGTCATTTAAACACAAGGATGAGGAACCTACGGCAGAAATGAACTCAGGGGCTTCTTGTGCCATGTGGGGGAGGGGGCAGTTCATACATTATGGCAGGGGTTACCTTACATTACAGGGTTGATGTTACCCTGGGGATACCTGGGCACACCTGTGAAAGCAGCACATGATGGGCATAAAGCACTGAGCAGACCCTGCTCCCCGGGCCTCTGTGTGAGCCGGGATTGTACAGCACATGGGGCAGGAGGAGCTGGTACACCATCACCCATCACACCTTCCCCGGTCCTCTTACCGCAAATATAGGTAAATATTTATTTTCCAGTGGGGAGAGGATGAAGCCATGCTGGGTCCGATGGGGAGCTCCAGGGCTGAGGATGAAGTCATAGCCCAGGGAGGAGGACCTCCACACAGTAGTATCTGCACACTCAGTTCCCACCTGCTGCAGTTGGCTCAGGCGGCGCGTCGGCTCTCATGCAGAAGCGCTGATGACGTTGTGACATACATACGTCATACAGCGTTCCAGACGTGCTGCCAGGTCCTGCTCACAGATTTAAAGCGACATCCCGATGTGAGTCCCGACTTAACTATAAAAAAGGAGGACTTCTGGCCGTCCGTCCTGGCCTTGCGCCGGACGGAGGACCGGTAGTCTAAAAACCGGACTGTCTGGCCTAAAACCGGACGTCTGGCCAACCTACTGTGCTGTATAGTATACAGTATAATCCGTAAACCATGCTGTATAATATACAGTATAATCCATACACCATGCTGTATAGTATACAGTATAATCCATACAACATGCTGTATAATATACAGTATAATCCCTACACCATGCTGTATAGTACACAGTATAATCCGTACACAATGCTGTAAAGTAAACAGTATAATCCGTACACCATGCTGTATAGTATACAGTATAATCCATACACCATACTGTATAATATACAGTATAATCCGTACACCATGCTGTATAATACACAGTATAATCCCTACACCATGCTCTATAGTATACAGTATAATCCCTACACCATGCTGTATAGTATACAGTATAATCCGTACACCGTGCTTTATAGTATACTGTATAATCCGTACACCATGCTGTATAGTATACAGTATAATCTGTACACCATGCTGTATAATATACAGTATAATCTGTACACTATGCTGTATAGTATAATCCATACACCATGATGTATAATACAGTGTAGTCTGTATACCATGCTGTATAGTATACAGTATAATCCGTACACCATGCTGTATAATACACAGTATAATCCGTACACCATGCTGTATAGTATCCAGTATAATCTGTACACCATGCTGTATAGTATACAGTATAATCCGTACACCATGCTTTATAGTATACAGTATAATCCGTACACCATGCTGTATAGTATACAGTATAATCTGTACACTATGCTGTATAGTATACAGTATAATCCCTCTACCATGCTGTATAATATACAGTATAATCCCTACACCATGCTGTATAGTATACAGTATAATCCCTACACCATGCTGTATAGTATACAGTATAATCCGTATACCATGCTGTATAATATACAATATATTCCGTACACCAGGCTGTATAATATACAGTATAATCCGCACACCAGGCTTTATAATATACAGTATAATCCCTACACCATGCTGTATAATATTTAGTATAATCCGTACACTATGCTGTATAATATACAGTATAATCCATACACCATGCTGTAAATATACAGTATATCCGTACACCATGCTGTATAATATACGTATAATCCGTACACCATGCTATATGTATAATCCAGTATAATCCGTATAGTATACACCATGCTGTATAGTATACAGTATAATCCGTACACCATGCTGTATACATATGTATAGTATATCCATATAATCCGTACCACTGTATAATATACAGTATAATTATAACCTGTATATTACAGTATAATCCGTACACCATGCTTATAGTATATAGTAATATCCGTACACCATGCTGTATAGTATAAGTATAATCCTGCTGTAAATCAGTATAATCCTATGGCACCCCCATTCAGTATAACGTCTCCTGTAATTTAGCAAATAAATAACAGTGCTATATACATTCTTCATTGGCAAATGGGGGTATACAGTATAAGGCCAGGGTAGCATGATCCATGCTGGCTAGTGGTAGTGTGGCCTTAGGGGCAATAAATAATCAGTAGCTCCATTTCAAATTGTGGCGGGGAGGAGCCAGGGTAGCATGTGGGATGGGCCGGGGTAGTGGGGCGGGCGTTAGGGGCCCCATTCAGATTCTTGCTATGGGGCCCAATGATTTCTATGTACGCCCCTGGTAACAAGTGAAAATATATTGTCAATATCAGGCCTCTAGGGCCTTGTGTTTTAATAATGGCAATCAGGGGATATCTGGAGAATTCCAAGTCCGCTTGTCGGAATTGGGCCCGTAGAGCTGACCTCCATTGTAAGTATGAAAAAAGAGGGTTCTAGAGATACCATATTTATTTACTAAATCAGTAAATGATAAGAGAACATTTCTGTCAAAGACATCCCCCAGAGTGCGGACCCCAGAAGATGTCCAAATATCAGGCCCATATACAGAGTAAAGGTGAGTAAGGGACAGACTGTGCCATAGGGAAACCACTGCAGTAAAATTGGCTATGGATTAAGATTCATTCCAAACCTTCTAAGCTAATTTGTGTAGGAAAGAACAATTTTGGACTTTTTTTTGTCTCAAATGCTGTTTTGCAACAAGATATGTGACTGTTGTAGTACCCTGGAACAAGGGTACTTTGGACTATGTCCATTTGTTCACATTTGCTCCTGTCGCGACTATGCAAAGCCATTCTTTATTGTTCTTTTAAGGGTTAACTTGGACTGTAATCTCATATCAGAGCTGCTTTCTCGGTTCTCTTTACACGTTCACCACTGCAATTGCAGTGGTGAGCAGGTAAATAGAGCAGAGAAGGCAGCGCTTGTACGAGAAAAAAACAGACCATCCCTTTAATGACATACTTGGAAAACATACAGCGCTAAAGAACATACAGGGCAATACAGCGCCACATACTGTACCTCTTACATCCAGTGACTTCTCCTCTGATGTAGATATTCTCTTTCCTCATCTTCTCCTTTCAGGCCAGACCGCCATGATGACTTCTTTAAGCCGTGTCTCGTCTCTGCAGAGTTTAACAAACAGACATCTTAGTTTCCTATTCTTCCATCCTCCTCCCCACCTTCTCAACAACACCTTATCCTGCCCCTCCAATACTATCATGCAGAAAAAACTGGTACCACACAGATAGTGCCAGTACTAAAATATCACATTACCTTTCAGATCAGACCCCCATATAAAACCCCAGCTGAGACCCCCTCCCCATCTAAGACCAGACCCCCTTTAGACCTCTATATGAGACCCCATATCAGACCCCAGTTTTAGACCTCAGATCAGACCCACATTAGTCCTCCATGTCAGGCCCTGCCCCAATATCAGATATCAGATAAAACCCTCATTAGACCTCCAGACCCCCATATAAGACCCCATTAGACCTCCAGACCTCAATATCAGACCTCAGACCAGACGTGACCTCCATACCCCCACATCAGACCTCAGACCAGACCTCGACCGCATATAAGACCTCAGACCAGACCTCCAGACCCCCATTAGACCTCCAAACTCCCATATCAGACCTCAGACCAGACCTCCAGACCCCATATCAGACCCCCACTAGGCCTCAAAATCCCCATATCTGACCCCCCATTAGACCTCCAGACCCCCAATAAGACCACATTAGACTTCTAGACCCTCAATAGACCTCAAAACCCTTATATCTGACCCCATTAGACCTCCAGACCCCCCAATCAGACCCCCATTAAGACCTCCAGACCCCCAATCCGAAGATATTAGACTTCTATACCCCCAATAAGACACCTATTAGACCCCAATTGGGCACCCATTAGATCTCCAGACCCCCATTAGACCTTTCAGATCCCCCATATCAGATCAGACTTCAAAATAAATAAAGTAACTTACTTCTGCTCTGCCGCTCCTCCCCATGTCTGGTTGTCTCTCCTTTCTCTTCTCTTCTCATGGTCTGCTGCACTGCATTTTATAAAGGAAAAAACACAGGACCATTGGCAGGGGCCCACTGGCTTAGGGGCCCGGTCGCAACTGTGCCTGCTGCGACCCCAGAGCTACACCAGTGATGGCTATCTTTATTCATGTACTAAATTTAAGTCAATGATTCTGGTAGGTTAATGGTGTGTCTGGAAATGTATGTAGCTCATTGTTCCCCTGAGCTGCATTAGAATCCAGTGATATATTTTAAATCTTCTCCACTATTCACTTCTTATATAAATCTACTATTCCAACGTCGTATCATCTCCAATATATACAATCATAACACAGAGTATACTTTTCTTTAAAAGCTAATACTGCATCCCTTTCCATTCTTCAATCAGATAAGGTTTACACCATTGTAAATTGGGCTTGCTGGATTGAGTTGGAGGTATCTTAAGATCTGCGTAAAGCATTTGGCACATGTTGGCGATATCTTCAATTAAAGACTGGGATTAGGGCTAAAGCTAGAGACTTAATATCTCTTACCCATAAGCACAGCAAGGAGATCTGACCTTATAAGTAGCTGCAAGGCAGTTTAGAGACTAAATGTTCCTGGATAATTGGATTTAGGCAATGGATACTAAGACTTCCTGGAATAAGCCAGATAAAAGATACCACTCTAACAGAAACTAACCTTTACTGTTTCTGACTTGCAAAAAGAGAGAGGAAAGCACAGAGTAAATCACAAATACAATATTTATGGAAGATAATGATTAATTTAATAAAAAAATGACTAAACATAATAAAGGTGTTGTCCACTTATGTAAAATTGTGACCTATCCTCAGGATAGTTCATCAATATCAGATTGGTGGGGGGCCGACTGCCCGGTATAATTATAACTCCCCTGTCCCCATACATTTAGCCATCCCATTGAAGTGAATGGAGAAGTAATTACACCTGATTTCCGCTGCAATGTTGAGGGCGAGCAGGTAAACAGAGAAGATAATGCAGTGCTTGTACAAGCAATGTGGTCTCTTCAAACAGCTGATTGGCGGGGGTGGGGGGGAATGTCGATCTGATATTGATAACCTATCCTGAGGAACAACACTATAAATCAGTGTCCTGTCTCTGGTATTGCAGCTCATTCCTGTTCAATTTAATGTGAACCAGAGAAAACAGTACCCACACCTCCTGGACAAGAGTGGTCCTCTGTCACGTACCGTTTGGTTATCGTGACACGTGTTCCATGTTGTTCATGTTTGTGCCCTGGTATTCCGGATTTGGTTGTATGCTGGTTGCCAGGGGCAACGGGTAAATTGGTGGTGTCTCGGTTGTTCTCCGTGACACGGCTTCCATGTTGCTCATGTTTGTGTCCTGGCATTCTGGCTGCGGTAGTAGGCCGTGGTTGCCAGGGGCAACGTGTAGTTTTGGTTGCTGGTATGTTCCCTTATTGCATACTTCCCTCCTTCCCTGTCTGGTTCTCATGGGGTTAACATATTGACCTGGGTGTGGTCACTAGGTGCTTTTATTCTGTTGTTGCTAGCCTGGTGGGTAGTTGTGCTCCAGCCTCCGTGGGTGCTGGAGCTATGCACCTTTCCTGGGATTCCATCTGCCCAGTCCTTGTGGCCACTTAATATGTCATCGAGGTCTTCCTGAGGTCTTCCCGAGGTCTTCCCATCCCCTTCCCTTATCCTGGTTATGTGGTGTGTGGTTTATGTACGGGTGGGTGTTTGGTCTGTGACTGCCATGCATCTTCTGTCATGGAGACCAGACATTTCCTGTATGTATGTGCCTTCGGTGAGAGGGCTCCAGGGTTCCCCGGAGGGGGAACAGCGATACTGTGAGTTGTTGCTAGTGAGCTGGTTCCTGGGTGTGGTGTGTGTACTGAGTCCTATTTGGTGTTCGGGTTACAGTACATGTGCCTGGGCTCAGTCTTTGGTGTGTGGGCTGTTGGTGCTTCTTCCAGCAGTATCAGCAGGTAAGTTGCCAGGTGCACCGGGACCATCCTGGAGGTGCAGCCAGTGAGTTCTGGATAAGTGCATCCCTACCATCTGGGGCTCTGTGAAGAACGGGGCTCACTGGGTTTCTGCCCTCTGGGTTTGGTTTCTGGTATTTCCGGTGCACTTGGTTCAGTGATTTTCCTTGCCACTGGCTTCTTACCTGCTAATCTGTCTTCATCTCACTGTAGTGTATTGGTGTATGCTCGGTGTGGAGTTTCCCCTCCCACACCGTAGCGTGACATCCTCATCCTGCGATATAAAAATTCTATTTTCTCAGTTTCTACTTTGTGTATTCTACAATGTATAACAACTCATATGGTTTTAAAGGGATTGTCTCACTTCAGCCAATTACATTTATCATGTATAGAAAGTTAATACAAGGCACTTGCTAATGTATTGTGATTGTCTTCTTTGCTGGCTTGAATCATTTTTTTAATTGCATTATCCACTGCTCATTTCCAGGGGTTACGACTAAGGATGAGCGAACCCGAACTGCGAAGTTCGAGTTTATACCGAACTTTGTGAGTTCGGGTACCCGAACCCAAACCTGGACTTTTTCACTGAAGTCTGAGTTCAGTTTCTGTGTTCAGGTAATTTTATTTTCCGTTATAACATGGTTATGTGTTAAGTTTCTGGCAACCCATAAAGTTGAAGTGAGTGGCAGTGCAGTGATTGTCAATCTAATGAAATGAGGAAACAGGGGCCTGTTCTCGTGATTGGCAGGGGCCCCACCAGTTGGACGTCCTCCAATCAGACATTTAACCCTTTATCCTGTGGGGATGGAGGATAAAAAGTCTTAATGGACAACCCCTTTAATATATTTTGCTTGTTTCTGTATTATTTACATTGTGTTTAGCTTATTGTGTGTATATATAATTATATTTTACAATTATTATTAATATTATTATTACTATTTATGCCTTTGTGGAATCATTTTGGCTATCATCTTGTAGGACTATGCCAACATTATTTGCATTGTTGAGGTACAGAAAACATGCTTACACACTCTAGGAAAGCAGTGTCATATAATGTGATGAAAAAATAAATAAAGCCAGCAAAGAAGGCAATATAGGCAATCACAATACATTAGTAAGTGCCTTAACCTTAACTTAATAACTTAAAGTGTATTATCTTTGTCTACACGATAAATGCCATTTGCTGAAGTGAGACAACCCATTTAATAAATATTTTTCATTAAAACAAATAAAATTCTATCACAAAGTAAGTCAATAAGTGGTATGAAGTTAGAGAAACATGTCTAGCCATGCAACAAAATGTATCTTACAGTGTGATAATTTGGTGCATGTTTAGACATCCTTATGCTGTCTACATTTTAGAAAGGATAAATAAATCTGTCCCAATTTTTCTATGAACAGTCAATGGGATTGTTATAGTTAGTGATGCAGCAAGGGAGCTGCTCTTCATCTGTGCTAGGGTATCTTCTGAGAGGTTTCCAGGTCATGGACTGTCTCCATAACTGTCTTCTTCAACCTCATATTAATATCTGAACAACTACCGGTCTCTGCAGAACTCATCATTGCATGTTACTCTCCATACAAACAACTTCTGGTATTAATGTTGATAGATCAGATTTTGTAAATCACACTGATTTGGACTAATGGCTCATGGATCACTGCATGTAGCTTGTGTACCACCTACATGCAGGGGCAGATTTGGCATTTCTGGGACTCCATGCAAAGTTGCGCAGCTAAAGCACACCACCACCAACCCTCTAAGCCCCAGTCTTAGCTTAGCAGTGCAGCCTGGTCACTTTGGATTTGGCTTTAACCCCTTCCCGCCCAGCGCCGTAGTAATACGGCGCACTGATCGGGTGAGTGCAGGAGCTGCGCCTGCCCGATCAGCGGCAGGGTTCCGGCTGTGCCCAGTAGCTGGACCCCTGCTGTATGCACTGGCATCGGTGAAAACACAGATGCTGGTGCATTAACCCTTTATGTGCCGCGGTCAGGATGTGCAGGATATGTACAAGAACATGGTGTGCTGCATTTTTGTATCCTTTTTTTGTAATGTATATGTCAAACTGAGGCATAAAATATTATGTCATGAAGTCATCTGAGGACTATATATGTATATAAATCATTTGTTGAGGACACATGCTATGCAGTCTGTGCCCTTTAAGGTCCTAGTAGCACCTCTGAAGGCACTATAGCTGTTTGCACACTACCTTTTGAATTGAATGAATGTGTTGTTTTTACAAAATATCAGCATTTGTGGCGCAACTTTTCATTTTGTCCAGGGTCACATTTTGTCTAAAACCTACTCTGCACTCGAGCTAAGAAAGCCTTGGGGACCTTTGCTTTAGACCTCCCTAAATAACTGTTTTCTAATTGATGGGAATTGACAGTCTCATGTGTAGTACATCCATCCATCTCTGAAGGTGTACTGACTCAGCAGTAGCAGACAGAATTCAGAACATGATTAATTAAGGGAACAGGACACAATACAAGGTTTTTAGCTGCTGGCCTACACTTAATTGAAGAATAATTACTTAAGCATACAAAGATCTTTAAAGGTTCTATCCTTTTACTATTTTCTATTAGCACTAGCGAATCCAACAGGAGATATGAGAATAATTCAAGTTTTGAGTTTATATAAAAAAATGTTTACAAAAGTAATAGCCTGTTTGCACTTTCCAAATATAAATAGTTCACTACCAATAAATATACTGTAGATACATAAAATGTGTGCTATTTAAGTTTCCCATTTTAATTAAACTCATCAGTGAAAATTGTATTAATAGATATATTATAAAATATTGTTAAATTTAAAGGGGTTGTCCCATGAAAAATTTTCTACAGTTTTCAAACCAGCAGTGCCACCTGCTGTTTTTTTGTTTCTTATTTCTAAGTGACCTTTTTAAAGGCTTTGGCAGCCTTTGCAGGTGTTTTGGGTGAAGTATTCTAATTTTCTGAGATAATGAATTTTGGGTTTTCCTTGGCTGTAAGCCATAATCATCAACATTAACATAACTAAACACTTGACAAAGTTCACTCTGTTTCTAATGACTCTATATAATATATGTGTTTCACTTTTATAACTGAATTACTTTTTGATGATATTCTAATTTATTGAGATGCACTTGTAGATTATGTCTGATTTTCATTTTTTTACATTAGTCATGGTATAACCCCTTTAATGTTAAATTTCACAGAAAAGTACCCCATATATAATGGATTGTGGTGGTTCTATGTTGGCTTTGTAAGGGAGTATTATTAGGATATTTGTAGTGTTATGTGGGTGGCACATGACAGTATTATGGACTCTATATGGGAGTATTAATGTGTGGTAGTACTATTAGAACACTGGGTTTATTTTTTTGTATTGTGTAGTTTATTGTGTACTTTATATGCACTATATTATATAGCAGTCTTTCGGAATAAACATTTAGATACAAAACGCGTATATCTCTCCTGCTTATGATACATGCTTGTTTTTAATATAGTTGTGAATAATTATAAATTAACCCTATTAAACCAGGCATACTGACTGGTAGGGCGGATCATGCTGATTAAAACTGTACCTTTCTTTTGTCTGTATGATAAATAACTGCAGAGAAATCAGCGGTTTTATTCATATGCAAATGAGCTATTCGAGCACTCAGGGGCGGGGCTGAATATTCTGAGCACTGCTCTGTAACACCCCCTGTTCTCTGCACATGCCCCCTCTAACTGACTGACAGGGCTGGACAGCAGGCTGAGGGCAGAGCTGTGTCCAGGAGCTGTGTGCTAGCAAGTAAATATCACATACACTATAGCTGCACCACACTGAGATCTGCTCAGAAAGCTAATACACACATTACTTTTGTATTCACAGGCAGAATATATTATACAGCAGTGATGTTACCTTATAAGCATACAAATACAATAAATCTGTATGAGCTGATGCTATAGCTTAGTGGTCTGCCTTGCAATTAGAGATCCTTGGTTCAAATCCCAGAAGAGGTATATGTTTTCTTTCTGTAATTTTTTTTTATTCAAAACCATATTATTTATATTAAAATTATTATATTAAATTACTATATTGAGAAAAGTGTCTATTTTTTCTTCTTCTAAAACCTATTACTGGTTTATTCAGACACACTATATGATTATAAAGAAACCAGTAATACTTATTAGCTTTCTAAATATAATAAAGACATAGACTTTTCTAATGTTCTCACATGCATGTCATCGCTTCGCCAATTGACGCGTTCACAATACAGCACTGGTGCTTGACAGGGCTGAAATTATCTGTACTGTGCGGCACTGTCAAGCTGTACTGTACATGTACTGATTTCTGCCACTTGATAACAAAGAACCAGGTGAGATTACATAGCCGGCCTGGCCCTGTCACTAACAGCTGAGGTGGGGAGGAATGAGGGGGGGGGGGGGGGTCGTAGGTGCTATCCACCACACAGGGCAGAGCTTTTGGTGAACTGTGTTCTAGGGTGCCACCCTTGTTGCACTAAATATCTCATTTGCATATCAGAATAGACATGATTTTGCTGCAATGAGCCACAGATCTGGGCAGAAACATTTTAATCAGCAGAACAGAAGAAATCTTTTTCCTTTGTTTAATATTGAGGTATGTGCTGACACATTCCCTTTAAACCCAAATGCCACTCATTTTCTTTGTAAACCTGACTGTATGTTATAAATTGAATGCCAGTCATATTGAATGTCTCTTTCTTTTGAGGCATGTAACTAACTAATTGCAAATGCACCAAATGACTAGACACATTTTTACATATGTTGTATGTTATATTTATGCGTAGGCTATTATGATCATGATTATTACATGCCATTCTAAATGTTCTATTATAACCTTAAGAACTTGTTTAGAACTTCTATACATTTTGGACTTTATAAGTCACCTTTACTGTTTTCTGTTCTCCCTGAACCTTTCCTGCCTATATCTCTCATCTTATTAATTAGCACTTTAAAGAGAGTTTATGCTGTTTCTCTGACAAAGTTGCCTCGATTCACAGACGTTCTTAAAGTTACCGGGGTAGCTACCCCTGTTATTTAGACACTGCGCCCTTGAATGTCCATTTCTTTAAATTGAGATGCAGAATTTTGCTGCATGTCAGTGTCAAATCCTGCGAAAACTGTGTTGTACTTCTCTATCCATTATTCATTTGCTTGGATAAGAACAAGTAGAGAAATTACTCTTGTTGCTCTGAAAGCTACTTGAAAAGGTGACCTTTAAGCAAGAGAAAGAGAAAAGAGATGGTGGATAAATATAGCATAGTAACCCAGCTGTGGCACTGCATTGATTAAACATTTAAAGGTTCCGCAAAGGGCAGGGCATCCAGAGGTAAGAAAGCTGGTGTATTGGAGGCGAGAAGAAAACAAGGGAACAGGTGAGAATTAAAATGCTGTCAGGTCAGGGGAAACGTGCCCAGTTACAAATTTATAGCAGTCCGGTACCGGCAGATTGGAAATGTACGCTGCTCACTGAGTTTAAATCAGAATCTGTAACAAATTCTGGAATTTGTAAGTGTCCAATGTGAATGCATGTAGATTTATTATGTTGCCTTTTAGCACAGATGATTAGTTTTAAAGCCTCAAATCAGAAAGAAAATTGTGACTAGATGATCTAAAACACAGGAATCTGTCAACATTTTAGCATTAATTTTAAGCCATATTATGCATAGTAATTAGAGATGAGCGAGTAGTGTTCGATCGAGCTGGTATTCGATCGAATACTACGATATTCGGCGTGCTCGATTTCTTTCGAGTATAACGGCGATGGCGCACTTAGAATTCGTTTCCCCTCCCACCTTCCCTGGCGCTCTTTTTCCACCAATCACCATGCAGGGGGGGTATGACAGGCACGCTGAGCATGCTGGCATCGCGAAAACGGCGTCTACATGCATTGGCTGGAAAAACCATGTGACCTCGAATATTAAAAACTCAGCTCTTCCTGCTCGTTCGCATATGCTGCGTGAACTTAGTCAGGGACAGAGGCTGGAGAAGGGAGAGACAGGTTTTAGCTGTTGGACAGGCAGGAGCGTGATTAAAAGCCCTTATCAGGGCTACTATAGTGCAGTACAGTGATAGCTTTACTACAAGATACACTTTACAGAGAACGGCTGCCGTATTCAGGGATAGCTGCTGGAGTAGGGACAGAGAGAGGCATTAGTGGTGTATTAGGTGCTCTGCTACATACCAAACTATATTTGGCACTACTGCTGTGTACCTTGAAATATACAATATATAGGCCTTTCAATTGGCAACTGTACTGTGCGTTCTCTTGCAAAGTAATTTCTCATACCTGGTGTTCATACACACCGTCTGATCACTTAGTACACGGCTGTGTACCTTGAAATATAACAATATATAGGCCTTACAATTGCCAACTGTACTGTGCGTTCTCTTGCAAAGTAATTTCTCAAACCTGGTGTTCATTACACACCGTCTGATCACTTAGTACACGGCTGTGTACCTTGAAATATACAATATATAGGCCTTACAATTGCCAACTGTACTGTGCGTTCTCTTGCAAAGTAATTTCTCATACCTGTGTTCATACACACCGTCTGATCACTTAGTACACGGCTGTGTACCTTGAAATATACAATATATAGGCCTTTCAATTGGCAACTGTACTGTGCGTTCTCTTGCAAAGTAATTTCTCAAACCTGGTGTTCATACACACCGTCTGATCACTTAGTACACGGCTGTGTACCTTGAAATATACAATATATAGGCCTTTCAATTGGCAACTGTACTGTGCGTTCTCTTGCAAAGTAATTTCTCAAACCTGGTGTTCATACACACCGTCTGATCACTTAGTACACGGCTGTGTACCTTGAAATATACAATATATAGGCCTTACAATTGCCAACTGTACTGTGCGTTCTCTTGCAAAGTAATTTCTCATACCTGGTGTTCATACACACCGTCTGATAACTTAGTACACGGCTGTGTACCTTGAAATATACAATATATAGGCCTTACAATTGCCAACTGTACTGTGCGTTCTCTTGCAAAGTAATTTCTCATACCTGGTGTTCATACACACCGTCTGATCACTTAGTACACGGCTGTGTACCTTGAAATATACAATATATAGGCCTTTCAATTGGCAACTGTACTGTGCGTTCTCTTGCAAAGTAATTTCTCATACCTGGTGTTCATACACACCGTCTGATCACTTAGTACACGGCTGTGTACCTTGAAATATACAATATATAGGCCTTTCAATTGGCAACTGTACTGTGCGTTCTCTTGCAAAGTAATTTCTCATACCTGGTGTTCATACACACCGTCTGATCACTTAGTACACGGCTGTGTACCTTGAAATATACAATATATAGGCCTTACAATTGCCAACTGTACTGTGCGTTCTCTTGCAAAGTAATTTCTCATACCTGGTGTTCATACACACCGTCTGATCACTTAGTACACGGCTGTGTACCTTGAAATATACAATATATAGGCCTTACAATTGCCAACTGTACTGTGCGTTCTCTTGCAAAGTAATTTCTCATACCTGGTGTTCATACACACCGTCTGATCACTTAGTACACGGCTGTGTACCTTGAAATATACAATATATAGGCCTTTCAATTGGCAACTGTACTGTGCGTTCTCTTGAAAAATAATTTCTCAAACCTGGTGTTCATACACACCGTCTGATCACTTAGTACACGGCTGTGTACCTTGAAATATACAATATATAGGCCTTACAATTGCCAACTGTACTGTGCGTTCTCTTGCAAAGTAATTTCTCATACCTGGTGTTCATACACACCGTCTGATCACTTAGTACACGGCTGTGTACCTTGAAATATACAATATATAGGCCTTACAATTGCCAACTGTACTGTGCGTTCTCTTGCAAAGTAATTTCTCATACCTGGTGTTCATACACACCGTCTGATCACTTAGTACACGGCTGTGTACCTTGAAATATACAATATATAGGCCTTACAATTGCCAACTGTACTGTGCGTTCTCTTGCAAAGTAATTTCTCATACCTGGTGTTCATTACACACCGTCTGATTCACTTAGTACACGGCTGTGTACCTTGAAATATACAATATATAGGCCTTACAATTGCCAACTGTACTGTGCGTTCTCTTGCAAAGTAATTTCTCATACCTGGTGTTCATACACACCGTTTTTTAACAATTTTTAAGAGGTCTCACCTCTTGGGCCTCCACAAAATGTTTAATAGGTCTCACCTCTTGGGCCTCCACAAAATGTTTAACAGGTCTCACCTCTTGGCCTCCACAAATGTTTAACAGGTCTCACCTCTTGGGCCTCCACAAAATGTTTAACAGGTCCACCTCTTGGGCCTCCACATAATTTTTAACACGTCTCACCTCTTGGGCCTCCACATAATTTTTAACACGTCTCACCTCTTGGGCCTCCACATAATTTTTAACACGTCTCACCTCTTGGGCCTCCACAAAATGTTTAACAGGTCTCACCTCTTGGGCCTGCACAAAATGTTTAAGAGGTCTCACCTCTTGGGCCTCCACATAATTTTTAAGAGGTTCACCTCTTGGGGCTCCACATAATTTTTAGAGGTCTCACCTCTTGGGCCTCCACATAATTTTAACAGGTCTCCTCCCACAAATGTTTTAATAGTCTCACCCTTGGGCCTCCAATTTTAAGAGGTCTTACCTCTTGGGCCTCCACATAAATTTTTAAGAGGTCTCACCTCTTGGCCCTCCACATAATTTTTAAGACGGTCTCACCTCTTGGGCCTCCACATAATTTTAACAGGTCTCACCTCTTGGGCCTCCACAAAATGTTTAACAGGTCTCACCTCTTGGGCCTCCACATAATTTTAAGAGGTCTCACCTCTTGGGCCTCCACAAAATGTTTAAGAGGTCTCACCTCTTGGCCTCACAAAATGTTTAAGAGGTCTCACCTCTTGGGCCTCCACAAATTTTTAAGAGGTCTCACCTCTTGGGCCTCCACAAAATTTTTAACAGGTCTCACCTCTTGGGCCTCCACAAAATTTTAAGTCTCACCTCTGTCCACAAAATTTAACCAGGTCTCACCTCTTGGGCCTCCACAAAATTTTATCAAGGTCTCACCTCTTGGGCCTCCACAAAATTTTAATCTAGGTCTCACCTCTTGGGCCTCCACAAGAATTTTATTCAACGGTCCTCACCTCTCTTGGGCCTCCACAAAATTTTTATCAAGGTCTCAACCTCTTCGGGCCTCCACAAATTTAATGTTCCCTTGGCCTTCCAAATTTCAAGGTCCCTCCACCTCTTGGGCCTTCCACCATAATTTTATCCCAAGGTCCTCACCTTCTTGGGCCTCCACCAAAAATTGTTTAATCAAGGTCTCACCTCTTGGGCCCTCCACATAATTTTTATCAGAGGTCTCGACCTCTTGGGCCTCCACAAAATGTTTATCAGAGGTCTCAACCTCTTGGGCCTCCACAAAATGTTTTAAGAGGTCTCACCTCTTGGCCTCCACAAAATTTTATCAGAGGTCTCACCTCTTGGCGCCTCACAAAATGTTATCAAGGTCTCACCTCTTGGGCTCTCCCACAAAATTTTTATCAAGGTCTCACCTCTTTGGGCCTTCCACCAAAATTTTATCAAGGTCTCCACCTCTGTGGGCCTCCACAAAATTTTATCAGGTCTCACCTCTTGGGCCTCCACAAAAATTTTGTCACAGGGTCTCACCTCATTGGGCCTCCACAAAATGTTTATCAACCAGGGTCTCACCTCTTGGGCCTCCACAATAAAAGTTCTTGGTTAACACGTCCTCACCTCTTGGCCTCCACATCATTTTTAACAACGTCTCACCTCTTGGGCCTCCACATAATTTTTTAACACGTCTCACCTCTTGGGCCTCCACAAAATGTTTAACAGGTCTCACCTTCTTGGGCCTGCACAAAATGTTTAAGAGGTCTCACCTCTTGGGCCTCCACATAATTTTTAAAGAGGTCTCACCTCTTGGGCCTGCACAAAATGTTTAAGAGGTCTCACCTCTTGGGCCTCCACATAATTTTTAAGAGGTCTCACCTCTTGGGCCTCCACATAATTTTTAAACAGGTCTCACCTCTTGGGCCTCCACATAATTTTTAACACGTCTCACCTCTTGGGCCTCCACATAATTTTTAATACGTCTCACTCTTGGGCCTCCACAAAATGTTTAAGAGTCTCACCTCTTGGGCCTCCACATAATTTTAAGAGGTCTCACCTCTTGGGCCTCCACATAATTTTTAAGAGGTCTCACCTCTTGGGCCTCCACAAAATGTTTAACAGGTCTCACCTCTTGGGCCTCCACAAAATGTTTAACAGGTCTCACCTCTTGGGCCTCCACATAATTTTTAAGAGGTCTCACCTCTTGGCCTTCCACAAAATGTTTAAGAGGTCTCACCTCTTGGGCCTCCACAAAATGTTTAAGAGGTCTCACCTCTTGGGCCTCCACAAAATGTTTAAGAGGTCTCACCTCTTGGGCCTCCACAAAATTTTATTCAAGGTCTCACCTCTTGGGCCTCCACAAAAATTTTATCAAGGTCTCACCTCTTGGGCCTCCACAAAATTTTAACAGGTCTCACCTCTTGGGCCTCCACAAAATTTTATCAAGGTCTCACTCTTGGGCCTCACAAAATTTTATCAAGGTCTCACCTCTTGGGCCTCCACAAAATTTTTAAGAGGTCTCACCTCTTGGGCCACCACAAAATGTTTAAGAGGTCTCACCTCTTGGGCCTCCACAAAATGTTTAAGAGGTCTCACCTCTTGGACCTCCACAAAATTTTATCAAGGTCTCACCTCTTGGGCCTCCACAAAATTTTATCAAGGTCTCACCTTCTTGGGCCTAAACAAAATTTTAACAGGTCTCACCTCTTTGGGCCTCCACAAAATTTTCCATGAGCCTCTGGCCAGCCCACGGCCTCTTCCTGCCTTTTGCGGTCCTACGCATCCCTCAACATCCCCACTGCTTTACCTGCTAGACATGACACTGGGCCAGGTCGGGTCACTGACATCTCAAGCGCCAACAATTTGGGCATTTTAAGGCTTCTGCATGTGTTTGAGTTGTTTTTACATTTTAAAGAAGACATGTCTGACCACATCTCACACACACACACACACACAATGACAATTAGGGGTGGGGTCTATTTGCTTTCCCCTTTGCCTATGCCATCTGTGGTTGTCATAGGCAACGTGATTTTAAGGGGTGCAGAATTTCATCTTCTTTTTTGTCTAGTTTGGCTTGGGGTCCCTGGCAATGTAGAGGAAAGAAGGTTTCCTTGTATGGTCTCACTTTACAGAGAGGTTATATTGTCTTTGGAGTGTATTGTTGAGAGGCTGTGATAGTGGCGTAATAGTGCGACTTGGGCGCATTATATGCACCCAGACATGCTTCCCCTGCTGTCCCAGTTGCATTCCAGCAGTGTTGGCATCCTTTTCTGAGGATTCAGGGTGGACTTGGTGACCTCCAAGTGGTCGAATTGAGATTTCCAAGTGGCGAGCATTGTTTTCCCATAGACTATAATGGGATTCGATAGTCGGTCGAATAGTCGAATTTCGCTGTCTATTCGAATCGAATTTCAAACTTTCGAATATTTCACTACTCGCTCATCTCTAATAGTAATATTTGGGTAAACTGTAGGTTTTCCGTGCTAATTTTTACACAGAAAATCTATAGCCAGGGGTAGACTGGGACATGAAAGTTACCCTGGAAATAAACCTAAGGCCTCATGCACACGACCGTAGTTTTTGTCCGCATCTGTTTTTCTATTCCACAGCTCCGCCAAAAAGATAGAGCATGTCCAGTTCTTGTCCTTGTTGCGGGCATGAATAGGCATTTCTAACAGAGAGCAGAACATACCACTCTGCAAAATGCGAAATGCACAAGGCCGGTATTCATGATTTGTGGATCTGTGATTTGCGGACCGCAAAAAATGCATACGGTCGGGTGCAAGAGACCGAAACGAGGCCACTTGTTGTAGACGTGTCCAAACTGACAGAAGGTGGGGAAACAGTAGTATGAAGGGCCAACAATAAGACAGTGCAGCACAAAATACTACCTCAGCAGAATCAGAAGAGCTGGCCTGGGAGCGTTAGATATACGAACACTGTGAATGGGGACCAGGTAAGTATGATCTCCACTGTGGTTCCACCACTCTGGGAGGTCTGTCTGACTCTTGGATAATCTCTTTAACGTATGGTATGGATACAGCAACATGCTGGATTGTTAAAGGGGTATCCCAACAACAGATGCCACCGTGATAGTCTACGATATTAATGTCCTAGCCTGAGGACATCAATATCAGGGGCTATGACTGTGGCATCTGATGTTAAAAAGGAGGCCATACTCACCTTATCCATTTGTGTCCACGTTGTAGTATTTTTTTACCAAAAATTTGAGGAAATCTACGGTGAAGGCTTCTAACTGAACCTCTGATGCAGACATATACCTAGCCGAACTTTGCTAACCATTGCTATGGAGCTGCATGTTGTCTATAAATTTACAGACAGTCCACCAATGCGTCGGTGATGCCAGTAAGTACGGATTGTCATCGTTGCTGCATTATAAATATAGACTGGTGTGGGATTTAACAGGTAAGGATAGGTTCATATATGCAGTCACAAAACTGATAGCCTGATCTGGAAGTGGAACAGCTTTCCGGATAGCTAGATAATGCAATGCAAGGCCTGATCCCCATTGACTATAATCCAGCTATGCCTGGCATTATCTGTTGAAGCAGCATGCTGGATTTCTGACCTGAGAAATGGACATTGCATAAGAATTGGGGCTACTTTACATGCTGCTGCCAGATTATTTTTTTAAGGGTTCATGCACAGGAATGTAGTTTTCATATGTGTCTTTTCCGTTTTTGCTGCGGCCTGTATGCGGATCCATTCAAGTCAATGGGGCTACCGAAAAAAAGGAAATGACTCAGTGCGAGTTCTGTCTCAATACAGATATAGTAGAGTTTGCGCTCACTGGATTCGCAATTCGTTGCTAAAGAATCGGGAATCCAGAAGCGCAATACAAGAAATGAAAGTGTAGTTACATGTAACCACCACCAGATGGAACTACAGTTTGCAAGTAAATGCAAGTGTTACGCTTGCATTTACGATTGGTCAGTCAGATTTGACTGACCAATGGCAGAGTTCAGCGCAGCTCCGATCTTCTTGAGGATGCGCTGTGCGCCCCCCCCCCCCAGTGTTAAAAACATTTGTGGCGCAGTGTGCCCTCGCCCAACCCCCCCCTCCAGTACAATAAACATTGGTGGCAGTGGCCACAGGCGCCCCCCCCCCCTTTCATTGGTGGTGCAGTGGAGATCGGAGCCCAGCAGTGTAATCGCTGGGCTCCGATCAGTTACCATGGCAACCAGACACCTCCGACTTGCCATGGTATATTGTACTTTCATAAACATTGGTGGCGCAGTGCGCCCTCACCCCCCCCCCCAGTATTAAAACATTGGTGGCGCAGTGCGCCCTTCCCCCAACCCCCCCTCCCCCCAGTATAATAAACATTGGCAAACTGTAGTTCCATGCGCCATCTGGTGGTGGTTACATGTAACTACACCTTCATTTTATGAATGAAGCGATATCGCTCTGCGCTCACGCGATTCTGCTGTGAGCGCAAGAGCTGCTACAACTGTATGTCCGCATGTCCGTTTGCACAAAAGTAGTGCATGTCCTATTATTGTCCGCAAATCATGGCTCCATTCAAGTCAAGGGGTCTGCAAAAAAACGGGACACACACGGAACTACATTGTATATGATCCATATTGTGAATCCGAGCTGTACAACTGTGAAGTCATGCCCACTTTAGCCATGTGCTTTCACTTTGTAAAGATTTGCAGACATGAGCAGTGGGGTCTAGTCCAGAGCTACAGAGCATGATGTCCAAGAACGTCCAGCACTATGGGTCACCCAGTCGGTGCTTTGCATGTCTGTGCATGTGTCAAAGTGACACTCAGCATCCTCGGCTCTGAGTGAGAGAGCTGCAAGAAAACCAGCCAATCCATCCAGAAAGTATATTTGATGTTAGAAAGTTGATTTTATAGCAGACGTTTGTAAAGTGTAAAGCCATCAACTTCACGGACTTATATTTCCTGTTAATATCTTATGAAGGCTAGCTCCTATATTGTTCATCCAGTCATTTAAAGTGCTAACGGATTTCATTATGTGCCATCATAGTTTTATCCATCTGCAAGCTGTGTTTGCCAGTGTTGCATCACCTGCCATCTGATAGCCACCTGAAACATAAAGCTTTGGCCCCACAAATGTCTTTCCAACCAGACCCCAGTCATGTTCCCCAACCACAGAGGCAAGGAGGGTTCTCACAGCCTTTATTTTCACAAAATAGAGAATTTTATGCTCGTCCTGCCATGGCTGGTCCCCCTCATTCGTTTGTTCTCCCTAGGGAAATGAGTGCCCATCATACCCAGGGAACTGTACCCTTTACAAGGGACCTGCTTGATTTTTAAATATTTTTTGTTTGTTTATTTAATATCAAAGGCAGAAAAAAGCCATTTTTACTTTATTGCTTTTTATAATAAACTTACTGTTTACAGAAAAAATATTGTCTTTATTTCCTCTTAAAAATATTACACATCATTACGTTGGAACCACTATAACATAATACTTCATCATAGGTATATGAGACACAGGCATATACAGTAGTAAGAAAGGCATTGTTCGTATTCTCACTGGGACCAAAATTATACATAGGTGTAGTGGAAGGCTGAACATGTTTTCACATTTCAAAATTTTATTCTAGGTACCTTGGACAGCGTGATATTGTATATGTGTGGTAACATTTAAACTCTTTTAGTGAACTTACCATCACCACCTCCTCAGGCAGAGAGTTCCATAGTCTTACTGCTCTTACCGTAAAGAATCCTCTACTATATTTGTGGACAAACCTTCTTTCCTCCAGACGCAGAGGATGTCCCCTCGTCATGGTCACAGTCCTTAAGAAAAAAAGATCATGGGAGAGATCTCTGTACTGACCCCTAATATATTTATACATAGTTATTAGATCTCCCCTCAGTCGTCTTTTTTCTAAAGTGAATAACCCTAATTTTGATAATCTTTCTGGGTACTGTAGTCCACCCATTCCAGTTATGACTTTAGTTGCCCTCCTCTGAACCCTCTCCAGCTCTGCTATGGCTGCTTTGCTCACAGGAGCCCAGAACTGTACACAATACTCCATGAGTGGTCTGACTAGTGATTTGTGGCAGGACTATGTTCTCATCACGGGCATCTATGCCTCTTTTGATGCAACCCATTATCTTATTGGCCTTGGCAGCAGCTGTCTGACACTGGTTTCTACAGCTTAGTTTGTTGTTCACTAAAATTCCTAGGTCCTTTTCCAAGTCAGTGCTACCCAGTGTTTTACCATTTAGTATGTACTGGTGACTTGCATTATTCCTTCCTATGTGCATAACCTTACATTTGTCAGTGTTAAACCTCATCTGCCACTTCTCTGCCCAAGCCTCCAATCTATCTAGGTCCATCTGTAGCAGTGTACTGTCCACTTCTGTGTTAATTACTTTACACAGTTTAGTGTCATTTGCAAAAAATGATATTTTACTGTGCAAGCCTTCTACAAGATCATTAATAAATATATTAAAGAGAATAGGGCCCAATACTGACCCCTGTGGTACCCCACTAGTGACAGTGACCCAATCTGAGTATGTGCCGTTAATAACCACCCTCTGTTTTCTATCACTGAGCCAGTTACTTACCCACATACAGACATTTTCTCCCAGGCCAAGCATTCTCATTTTATATACTAACCTTTTATGTGGTACAGTGTCAAATGCTTTGGAGAAGTCCACATATACGACATCCATTGATTCTCCGCGATCCAGTCTAGAACTTACCTCCTCATAGAAACTGATTAAATTAGTTTGACATGACGGATCAATCATGAAGCCATGCTGATATGGAGTTATTTGCTTATTTTCATTGAGGAACTCAATGCAAAAGCTAATACTAGATTATAGGCAGTTCTTGCATTTCCTGCACATCCAATGTTTCAAAATTTCATGTGGTATCCTGTAAATAAGATCTGGAAAAAAATGAAAAAATATTAGTACCACTTAACAATTTTATTTAAAATTTAAATTGTATTTTATGTACATAAATTATATGTGGGTACATGTATTCAATTATATGGTCACTTTATTGTAACATGTACTTATGCCAAATATACAGGAACACAAGCTGTTATGATTTTAATGACTATGTTATTTTCCTACTATATTCCCCAGCCCACAAGCCCACGTCAAAGGTCCTCATTTTCTTGCGAGTCCCTATACTATCTACTAAGAAAACAAACCAAAAAGAATGACTACCAAAAATAATGACGACCAGAGCGCCTGGTGGTAGTCAGACTGGAGTCCTCCAGTAATCACTTTGGCCCAATCCATTCTCAATATAAATGGGGGTCCCAGCGGTAGGACCCGCACATAATATGCCCCCATAGTCTCAGATGAGACAATCTCATTAATGTCTGCCATGAACTGCATCTATTTGGCATGTCAATGCCCCCTCAGGGCTGGTGAAATAGTCATCATTAGAGATGAGCGAGCATGCTCATCCGAGCTTGGTGCTCGTTCGAGCATTAGGGTACTCGTAAGTGCTCGCTGCTCAGACGAGTATCTCGCCATGCTCGAGGAAATGGCAACTTCCGCATCGTGCATTTTTGGCACCTAAAAACACAGCCAATCACAAGCCAGGAGACTCTGCGTACCACCCAGCATCACGTGGGGCCCTTACATGTCGATAGCAGGGGTTGGCTGGCCTGATCAGGTGACCCTGGAATATACTACCGACTGGCCGCGGTGCTCGGCTCAGATGCCGTCTGGATGTCGTTAGGGATAGAGCTGCTGCCTTTCAGAGACAGTGTTAGGGCCTGCATTTAGTTGTCTGTTAGGCAGGGATCACCCACAAAGAACCCAACAGCCATTCTAAGGGCTAGAAGACATTTTATTTATTTTTTTTGTCACTTGGCTGGCTGGCACTAGTAGTGCAGCTATCGCCATATCTAACCCTGTTTTTTTTTTTATTGTTCTATCTCAGTGATACAAATCCATTGCACACAGCACTGTGGAACCATTCTGTGTGTCACAGTTCAGCACTGACTCACTCCAATCCATATATACTGTCCAGGTGACACTTTCTGTACGTCACAGAATACAACCAAGTCATTTGCTACCAATATCATCTACAGCTTGATCCAGAAAACTCTCTGTGCGACATTTGTCTGGGTCGCAGACTAAATAGTCATCGTTAACAGGGTGTCAGTCAGTCCTACCATAGTTCCTGCACGTCACGTTCCCAAAAAAACAAAATATAAAAAAAAAAATTATTTTTTCAGTTGTTTTAGCTCAGTGATACAAATCCATTTTACTCAGCTGCGTGTAACCTTTCTGTGTGTCACAGTTCAGTACACTAGCTCCCATCCGTATATACTGTCCAGGTGACACTTTCTGTACGTCACAGAATACAACCAAGTCATTTGCTACCAATATCATCTACCGCTTGATCCAGAAAATTCTCTGTGCGACATTTGTCTGGGTCGCAGAGTAAATAGCCACCGTTAACAGGGTGTCAGTGAGTTCTACCATAGTTCTTGCACGTCACGTTCCCAAAAAAACAAAATTTTAAAACAAATATAAAAAACAAATATAAAAAAAAATTAGTTTTTCAGTTGTTTTAGCTCAGTGATACAAATCCATTTTACTCAGCTGTGTGTAACCTTTCTGTGTGTCACAGTTCAGCACATTCGCTCCCATCCGTATATACTGTCCAGGTGACACTTTCTGTACGTCACAGAATACAACCAAGTCATTTGCTACCAATATCATCTACCGCTTGATCCAGAAAATTCTCTGTGTGACATTTGTCTGGGTCACAGACTAAATAGCCACTGTTAACAGGGTGTCAGTGAGTTCTACCATAATTCTTGCACGTCACGTTCCCAAAAAAACAAAATTTAAAACAAATATAAAAAAACAAATATAAAAAAAAATTAGTTTTTCAGTTGTTTTAGCTCAGTGATACAAATCCATTTTACTCAGCTGTGTGTAACCTTTCTGTGTGTCACAGTTCAGCACATTCGCTCCCATCCGTATATACTGTCCAGGTGACACTTTCTGTACGTCACAGAATACAACCAAGTCATTTGCTACCAATATCATCTACCGCTTGATCCAGAAAATTCTCTGTGTGACATTTGTCTGGGTCGCAGACTAAATAGCCACCGTTAACAGGGTGTCAGTCAGTTCTACCATAGTTCTTGCACGTCACGTTCCTAAAAAAACAAAATAAAAAAAAAATTATTTTTTCAGTTGTTTTAGCTCAGTGATACAAATCCATTTTACTCAGCTGTGTGTAACCTTTCTGTGTGTCACAGTTCAGCACATTCGCTCCCATCCGTATATACTGTCCAGGTGACACTTTCTGTACGTCACAGAATACAACCAAGTCATTTGCTACCAATATCATCTACCGCTTGATCCAGAAAATTCTCTGTGTGACATTTGTCTGGGTCGCAGACTAAATAGCCACCGTTAACAGGGTGTCAGTGAGTTCTACCATAGTTCTTGCACGTCACGTTCCCAAAAAAACAAAATTAAAAAAATATATAAAAAACAAATATAAAAAAAAATTATTTTTTCAGTTGTTTTAGCTCAGTGATACAAATCGATTTTACTCAGCTGTGTGTAACCTTTCTGTGTGTCACAGTTCAGCACATTCGCTCCCATCCGTATATACTGTCCAGGTGACACTTTCTGTACGTCACAGAATACAACCAAGTCATTTGCTACCAATATCATCTACCGCTTGATCCAGAAAATTCTCTGTGTGACATTTGTCTGGGTCGCAGACTAAATAGCCACCGTTAACAGGGTGTCAGTCAGTTCTACCATAGTTCTTGCACGTCACGTTCCCAAAAAAACAAAATAAAAAAAAAAAATTATTTTTTCAGTTGTTTTAGCTCAGTGATACAAATCCATTTTACTCAGCTGTGTGTAACCTTTCTGTGTGTCACAGTTCAGCACATTCGCTCCCATCCGTATATACTGTCCAGGTGACACTTTCTGTACGTCACAGAATACAACCAAGTCATTTGCTACCAATATCATCTACCGCTTGATCCAGAAAATTCTCTGTGTGACATTTGTCTGGGTCGCAGACTAAATAGCCACCGTTAACAGGGTGTCAGTCAGTTCTACCATAGTTCTTGCACGTCACGTTCCCAAAAAAACAAAATAAAAAAAAAAATTATTTTTTCAGTTGTTTTAGCTCAGTGATACAAATCCATTTTACTCAGCTGTGTGTAACCTTTCTGTGTGTCACAGTTCAGCACATTCGCTCCCATCCGTATATACTGTCCAGGTGACACTTTCTGCACGTCACAGAATACAACCAAGTCATTTGCTACCAATATCATCTACCGCTTGATCCAGAAAATTCTCTGTGTGATATTTGTCTGGGTCGCAGACTAAATAGCCACCGTTAACAGGGTGTCAGTCAGTTCTACCATAGTTCTTGCACGTCACGTTCCCAAAAAAAACAAAATAAAAAAAAATAATTATTTTTTCAGTTGTTTTAGCTCAGTGATACAAATCCATTTTACTCAGCTGCGTGTAACCTTTCTGTGTGTCACAGTTCAGCACATTCGCTCCCATCCGTATATACTGTCCAGGTGACACTTTCTGTACGTCACAGAATACAACCAAGTCATTTGCTACCAATATCATCTACCGCTTGATCCAGAAAATTCTCTGTGTGACATTTGTCTGGGTCGCAGACTAAATAGCCACCGTTAACAGGGTGTCAGTGAGTTCTACCATAGTTCTTGCACGTCACGTTCCAAAAAAACAAAATTTAAAAAAAATATAAAAAACAAATATAAAAAAAAATTAGTTTTTCAGTTGTTTTAGCTCAGTGATACAAATCCATTTTACTCAGCTGTGTGTAACCTTTCTGTGTGTCACAGTTCAGCACATTCGCTCCCATCCGTATATACTGTCCAGGTGACACTTTCTGTACGTCACAGAATACAACCAAGTCATTTGCTACCAATATCATCTACCGCTTGATCCAGAAAATTCTCTGTGCGACATTTGTCTGGGTCGCAGAATAAATAGCCACCGTTAACAGGGTGTCAGTGAGTTCTACCATAGTTCTTGCACGTCACGTTCCCAAAAAAACAAAATATAAAAAAAAAATTATTTTTTCAGTTGTTTTAGCTCAGTGATACAAATCCATTTTACTCAGCTGTGTGTAACCTTTCTGTGTGTCACAGTTCAGCACATTCGCTCCCATCCGTATATACTGTCCAGGTGACACTTTCTGTACGTCACAGAATACAACCAAGTCATTTGCTACCAATATCATCTACCGCTTGATCCAGAAAATTCTCTGTGTGACATTTGTCTGGGTCGCAGACTAAATAGCCACCGTTAACAGGGTGTCAGTGAGTTCTACCATAGTTCTTGCACGTCACGTTCCCAAAAAAAAAAAATTTTTAAAAATATAAAAAAAACAATATAAAAAAAAATTTGTTTTTCAGTTGTTTTAGCTCAGTGATACAAATCCATTTTACTCAGCTGTGTGTAACCTTTCTGTGTGTCACAGTTCAGCACATTCGCTCCCATCCGTATATACTGTCCAGGTGACACTTTCTGTACGTCACAGAATACAACCAAGTCATTTGCTACCAATATCATCTACCGCTTGATCCAGAAAATTCTCTGTGCGACATTTGTCTGGGTCGCAGACTAAATAGCCACCGTTAACAGGGTGTCAGTCAGTTCTACCATAGTTCTTGCACGTCACGTTCCCAAAAAAACTAAATTAAAAAAAAAATTATTTTTTCAGTTGTTTTAGCTCAGTGATACAAATCCATTTTACTCAGCAGTGTGTAACCTTTCTGTGTGTCACAGTTCAGCACACTCGCTCCCATCCGTATATACTGTCCAGGTGACACTTTCTGTACGTCACTTAATTCTACCAGACTGAACAAGTTTGTGGGTTTCAGTACACCAGGCCCATACACTTATATACAAACAATGTTGAACCCCAGGGCTAAGGGTCGAGGACGAGGGCGTGGGCGTGGGCGTGGGCATTCAATTACGGCAGGGGGCAGAGGCCGTGGTCCTGGGCAGGGTGAGACAGTATCTGCTGATGAGGGAGCTGTGGAACGCCGCAGAGTTACACTCCCTAGCTTCATGTCTCAACTTACAGGGACACGTGGTAGAGGACTGTTGAAACCACAACAGTGCGAACAGCTGATCTCGTGGATTGCGGACAATGCTTCAAGTAATTTGTCCATCAGTCAGTCTTCCACGCAGTCCACCCACGTTACCCAAGGGAGCACTCCTCTGGCTCCTCCACCTCAACCTCCTTCCCCCAGTCTGCCCCCTCCCAGGAAAAATTTGGAATGTGATCCGGCATACTCTGAGGAACTGTTTTTCTGGACCCTTCCCAGAGTCACAAACCACTTCTCAGGTTGCTGCTGACCTCGTTCCCAATGCCCAAGTTTTCCAACTGTCGCAAGTCTGTGGGTGATGATGATGACAATGTTGAGTTAGTGGAAGAAGTTTGTAAAGAGGTGTCAGACGATGAGGAGACACGGTTGTCAGACAGTGGTGAAGTTGTTTGTTAGGGGAGGAATTCCGAGGGGGGAGCAGACTGAGGAATTGGAGGATGATGAGGTGACTGACCGAAGCTGGGTTGATATGCCGAGTGAAGACAGTGCTTCTGAGGCGGACGCGAGTGCTGCACCAGAACAGGTTGTAAGAGGCAGTGGTGTGGCCAGAGGGAGAAGCAGGGCCAGAGCTGGTGCATCAGCAGCAACTGTTTCACGTAGTGAAGCTCCCGTGGCGAGGCCTAGATGTTCGCAAGTCTGGAGGTTCTTTAAAGAAAGTGAGGATGACCGACGGACTGTGGTGTGCAACCTGTGCCACACCAGGATCAGCAGGGTTGCCACCACTACTAGCCTTACCACCACCAGCATGCGCAGGCATATGAGTGCTAAACACCCCACTCAATGGAACCAAGGCCATTCACCACCTCCTGCGGGTCACACCACTGCTCCTTCCCCTGTGTCACTCGCTGCCTCTGCTAGTCAACCCCTGCGTCACTCGCTGCCTCTGCTAGTCAACCCCCTTCCCAGGACCCCGGCACAAGCGCCTCCCACCGGAAAACCACACCTTCGCCTCACGATCCTCCACAGTGTCCACCAACGTGTCCCAGCGCAGCGTTCAGCTGTCTTTACAGCAGACGCTGGAGCGCAAGAGGAAATACAGTTCCACCCACCCACATGCCCAAGCCCTCAACGTCCACATCTCCAAATTGCTTAGCCTGGAGATGCTGCCCTATAGGCTGGTAGAGACCCAAGGCCTTTCGCAATCTCATGGCGGTGGCTGCCCCTCGGTATTCCGTCCCCAGCCGCCACTATTTTTCCCGATGTGCCGTCCCAGCCTACACCAGCACG
>ONZH01013678.1:0-45564 GCA_900303285.1 Rhinella marina
GCAGCGAGGAAGCACCCCACCAAGGCCTGGGCCTTTTGCCCTCCCCTGATGATTGCATTAGGCTGGCTCTCACACCAGGCACTTATCTGCCTCCTTCACCTCCTCCTTCATATACACGCTTCTGTCTCCAACAATGGCAAGGCACAGTGTTGCTTCTACTCCCCCTCCTTCCTATGACACGTGTCAAGTCCAGGGTTGTGCTGTGTTGAAGCTTTTGAGGTAAGCAGTTCCTTAAAGGGGTTTTCCGAGTTATATACAGTATATATATATATATATATATATATATATATATATATATATATATATATGTGATGTATTAAGTGATTTTGCACACTTGTGCACAAAATGGTATTATGCACGCACAATAGCAACACTGGAGTGTATTCTGTATCTGTAGGGTCAGACAGTGACTCTACAGACAGCAGTATATTTCTGCTGGGCTGCTTGCAGAAATCTGAATCTGAAGTGTAGTGTAGTCTTTAAAAAGACTTTTGGGTTCACAAATGCAGTTCCCTGCCTAATAGAAACATATATATATATATTCGTACGTCACCTGATGCAGGCAGCCAATCACTTCTAGATACGTAGAAAAGGTAGTAGGTCATGGCAGGAGGTCCCCTAGGCTTCCCTGCATTTTTATTGGCTAAGAAATAGGCGCTAAACATGCAGGGAGGAGTTTAAAAAAAACACGCTACTCAGGGGAGTAACAAATATTTACGAGTACGCAAATATTCGTGCGGATAACGAATATTTACGAATATATTCGCTCATCTCTAGCAGTAACTCATTGTACTGCAGTTCAGTAACCCATTGTTAATACACTGTGTAGGTGACGTTATTTCTGAAAGAAATAGTTAAGCCGTTGTGCAAGGCAGTGAGCAAAGTATAATTTTTGGGGGTATTCTTCATTTTATTTTATTTTAAAAAATTTTATCAAACAGGATGTCACACAGAGGGGTGACAGGCCCTTCACAGGGGAGGAGCAGTGGCACAAATTTTTCAGGAACAGGCACAGGTCTCAGCAGAGGAAGGGGACATGGCATTAGGGGTCACTCGGCGAGGACACAACTACCGGTGTCATCTAGTGGTCGTGTGTTGACCACCAACCCAGATGTTCTTGAATGGTTGACTCGGTCATCCACTTCCTCCCAGATGACATCTGAAACCCCCAGCCAAGTGTTGGTGGGTTCGTCAGACACAACCCTTAGTTGGCATGGGCCTGGAGCAGCTCCAGTGCTTTCACCTGTCCTCAACCTGCCTCTGTCCTTTTCGGTTCCCTCAGCCAGAGAAGTACTATATGCTATGGGCTCTGCGCCACTATACAGCGAGGACGAACTACTTGAGGACAGTCAGCAGCTACTGGGAAGCCAAGAGGTGGTGCAGAAATCCGCTCCTTCCAGTAGGCGGTCAAGTACTGATGAGGAGAGTGTAGTGGGAGGTGATGTTGAGAGCGGTCAGGCTTTGTACACCGAGAGGTTGAGGAGGACATTAGCAACGTGCAAACTGTAGTTGATGATGATGTAGCCGATCGCACTTGGGAGCCGGGTGAAGCAAGGGCTTCATTATCATTATCATCATCAGCAGATGAGACTGACAGCTTGCGTGTCAGGCAGCAGTGCAGGCAGCAAGTTCGGTAGTGTGGCCATTAGTCAGCGGAGTGGCAGCAGTTTGAGGTCTTGAGCCAAACTGGCATGGGGTAGACCGCTCTCTTTGCAGATGCTTTCTGGTCTTGAAAAGAGCGGCACAGGGGCTCAGCCAGGCAGCGGAGGTACCACTCACTCAGTTCGGAGTGTTGGTGGTAAAATCGCCTACTCGGCGGTGTGGAAGTTTTTTGATAAGACGGCTGAGGAGGTGAACATGGCTATATGTAGAATCTGTGGTTAGAAAGTGAAGCGTAGCCAGGGTGCTAATGTTGGCACCACGGTCCTGCGCCAACATATGCAGCATCACCACAAAGTGGCTTGGGAGAACCGTGGCTCAGATGTGGCGGTCCAGTCGGCAGCAGCAGCATCACCCAGTGGCACGCATCCCATTTCAGGCAGTCAAGGCTCGAGCACCTCTGCCGAAGGGAGCTGTCTGTCATTATCTACCGCTCCAGATGCTCCTGCTCCTCCTCCTCTTATTCCTCACCACTCATTATGGCATCAGTCGTTCACCGAGGCGATTGCAAAGAGACAGCCGTACTCGTCCAGCCATCCTACAGCGCAGAAGATGACTGTGCTCCTGTCCAAGTTGCTTGTGCTGCAGTCCCTCCCTTTTCAACTGGTGGACACTGCACTGTTCAGAGAACTGATGGCTTGTGCCGAGCCAAGGTGGAGAGTCCCAAGCCGTCATTTCTTTGCCAAAAAGTCAGTCCCAGCCCTGCACAAATATGTACAAGAGAAGGTGGCCCAGTCCTTGAGCCTGTTGGTGTCTGCCAAAGTGCACAGCAGCGCCGACGTGTGGAGTTGTAACTACGGTCAAGGCCAGTACATGTCCTTTATGTCCCACTGGGTCAATGTGCTTCCTGCCCAGCCACACAAGCAACTTGAACAGGTGACGCCACTTTCTCTTCCTCTTTGTCAAACTGCTGATCCTGCACTAATGTCCGGCTCCTTCTCCACCTCCTAAGCCTCCACTGCAGGGCCAAGTCATAGTGCTCCGCCAGCATACCACTTGTGCAGGGCACGGAGGTGTCACGCAGTTCTACACCTGGTTTGCCTGGGCGAACAAGCCAGGGGAGGAACTGCTCCGTGTCATGAAATAGATTGCTGGCTTTCTCCGCGACAACTAAAAATTGGAACCATGGTGACAGATAACGGAAAGAACATGGTGTCCGTGCTGCGCCAAGGAGGGCTGAGCCATGCGCCCTGCATGGCGCACGTATTTAATCTGGTTGTCAAACGGTTCCTCAAGTCTTATACCCAACTGCAAAACATTCTAAAAATGGCCAGGAAACTTTGCATGCACTTCAGCCATTCCTACACCGCAAGCACACCCTCCTTGAGCTGCAGCGGCAGAATGGTGTCCCCCAACATAGGCTGATATGTGACGTTTCCACCCATTGGAATTCTACCCTTCATATGTTGGACCGACTGTACGAAAAAAGAAAGGCCATAAACGATTTCTTAATGATCCAAGCGGACAGGAGTACTCCCCTGTGTAATTTTGATGTCAGCCAGTGGCAGCTCATGCGTGACAACTGCCGCTTGCTCAGGCCCTTTGAGGAGGCCACGTTATTTGTCAGTCGCCAGGACTACGGTATGAACAATGTCATTCCACTGCTTCATGTCCTGGAACAGATGCTGCAAAATCTTTCTGGTCAGGGGACTGGAGACGTGGAGACTGCATCTCACGGCCACATGAGTCCGGTGGGGGCTGAACTGGGGGAGGAGGAGGACATTGGAGCACAAGAATTTAGTGTTTTTTCTACCCAGGTGACAGAAGAAGAGGAGCAGGAGCAGCCAGAGGAGGAAGAGGGAGATGAGGAAGATGAGGCAGATGACCCAGAGACACAATGGCAGTATACAGTGGAGTTGGAGGCAGGGAGTCCCTCCGAGTCACTTGCGCAAATGTCCCGATGCATGTTCACTTGCTTACTAGAGATGAGCGAGCACTAAAATGCTCGGGTGCTCGTTATTCGAGACAAACTTTTCCGGATGCTCGGGTGCTCGTTTCGAGTAACGAACCCCATTGAAGTCAATGGGAGACTCGAGCATTTTTTGCAGTGGACCAAGGCTCTGCCTAGGGAAGGCTGGGTGAAAACCTGGAAACATCAGAAAATGATGGAAACACCACGGAAATGGACAGGAAACAGCAGGGGCAGCATGCATGGATGCCTCTGAGGCTGCCTAATCCCACCATTACCCCAAATTCTCCTGCAACAGCATGGTGGTTACCCTCATGGCAACTGTGCTCACCCAGACCAAGAAAGGTGAGGCACATGCCCATCACATGTTAGGGAAGCACCCAACTAGGTGCAACGAAGGTCCATCACCCATGCCCATGCTGGCACTGCTCTCCTATCCCCAGCCACACGATGCAGGCATAAGCCTGACACAGCATGGCGGTGACACCAACAAGTGACCAAGTTAGATGAGGTAGCAGGTGAGCCACCCAAAAATTTAGCCTGATGCAGCATGGCGGTGACAACAGAGTGGGGGTTGGAGGAAGAGGCATAGTAAGTCTGAGAAACCGTGACCGAGGTAGGCCCCGCAATCCTCCAAGTGGGCAGTACATGAGCTGCCCCAGGGTCAGACTTGGTCAGAGTGACCGAGCTACACGACGGTACCAGGTAGAGCACATAAAAAATTTAGCGTGGCCCTGTATGGCTGTGACTACACATTGACCGAGCTACACAACGGTAGCAGGTAGAGCACAGGAAAAATTTAGCGTGGCCCTGTATAGCTGTGGCTGTCAATTTAGGTACGGTTGTCAACTATGAAATTGATCAAGTGGGGCATGTGTTGTATGTATTCTTCTCAGTTTAATACCGTATACATCACCTATTCGGAAAAATAGTTTGGAGAGATAGAAAGAGAGGAAAAAGACGTATTTTTAAAAGTGACGTTTAGTATAGATCAGTTAAAGAGAAAGAAAGGATTTTATGAAATGGATTTGTATCACTGAGAGCAAAAAAACATATTTTTTTACGTAACATGCAGTATAGATCAATTACACAGAAACAACGGATTGTGGTCTGTGCAGATGGAGGTGCTGGACTGTAACTCACAGAATTTTTCCACTGAGCTGTATGAAATGGATTTGTATCACTGAGAGCAAAAGAACGTATTTTCTAATGTTATGTGTAGTATCGATCACTTGGAGAGAAAAAGTGGGCTGCTATAGTGCAAACCACTATGGTGGTGAACAGAATGAGCGAGTGACACTGCGGGAGCAGGCGAACCACATAAACATTTTTCATGGCCCTGTATGGCGGCGGTGACAACAGAGTGACTTAGAGTTAGTATGCGGTAGCTGGTGAAGCACCCAAAAATTTAGCCTGACACAGCATGGCGGTTACACCACCAATGACTTTGTCCGACTGAGAATGCAGTGAAATGGCTTTTGTTGAGCCTCCAAAATTTTTTTTCTTTTCGGAATACATAAAGTCGACCCTCGGTACTTGCGCCTCCTGAAAAATTGTTTTGGACTGTCTGTTTGACGCTCCTGAAGCATTGTTTTACAGTGTCTGTAGTTGACACTGCGGAAAAATTGTTTGGAGAGAGGGCCTGTAGGTGGCCCTCTGGAAAAATTGTTTAGAGAGAGGGCCTGTAGGTGGCCCTCCGGAAAAATTGTTTGGAGAGAGGGCCTGTAGTGGGCCCTCCGGAAAAATTGTCGTAAAAGAGTGCCAGTTGGTCTTCTAAAAAATTGTGTTTTGGGTCAGCGTTAGGAAAAGACGACAAGGAGGCATAGGAGGAGTAGACAAGAGGAATCGGATACATAAGTAATGTTAATCTTTAGCTGCTTTCCCCTGGAGGAGATTTGAATTCCGGTGAAATCCAGGCTTTGTTCATTTTAATAAGCGTCAGCCTGTCAGCGCTGTCAGTTGACAACACGCTAGCGGCAGGGCAGGCCAGCACCTCCAAGGCGTACAGCGCCAGTTCAGGCCACGTGTCCAGCTTTGAAACCCAGTAGTTGTATGGAGCAGAGTGATCGGTCTGGACGTTGTTATGGTCAGCTAGGTACTCCCACACCATCTTTCTGTAAAGCTCACCCCTACTCTGCCAAGACTGGGGACAGGTGACCGTGTCTTGCTGGGGTGACATAAAACTGGCAAAGGCCCTGCCAGTGCTGGACAAGCTGCCTGCTCGCCTACTCTCCCCCGCTACTTGGCCCACAGAACCATGCCCTCTGCCGCTAGCGGTGTCAGATGGGAAGGATTGTTTCAGCTTGTGCACCAGGGCCTGTTGATATTGATTCACTCTTATACTCCTTTCCTCTACAGGGATGAGAGTGGAAAGGTTCTGCTTGTACCGTGGGTCCAGGAGAGTGAACACCCAGTAATCGGTGTTTGAAAAAATGCTTCTAACGCGAGGGTCACGGGATAGGCAGCCTAACATGAAGTCTGCCATGTGCGCCAGAGTCCCAACACGCAAGAATTCCCTCTCCTCACTGGCCTGACTCTTCATTTCCTCCTCCTCCTCCTCCAAGTCCTCCTCTTCAGCCCATTCACGCTCAACAGTTAATAGGCACTGAGCACTGGTACCCTCTTCTGTCTCGCCAACATTCTCCTTCTCTTCCTCCTCATCCTCATCCCCCTCCTCCGATACGTGCTGAGAAACAGACCGGAGGGTGCTCTGGCTATCAAGCGACATATCTTCCTCCACCGTCTCTTGTGACAAGCGCAAAGCTTCCGACTTCATGCTGAGCAGTGAATTTTTCAACAGTCAAAGCAGTGGGATGGTGAGGCTGATAATGGCGGCATGGCCGCTGACCATCTGTGTTGACTCCTCAAAGTTGGTCAACACCTGGCAGATATCAGACATCCATGTCCACTCCTCATTGTAAACTTGAGGAATCTGACCGACCTGATTACCAGTTCTGGTGGAAGTTGACATCTGGCAGTTTACAATCGCTCTGCGCTGCTGGTAAACTCTGGATAACATGTTTAATGTCGAATTCCATTTTGTGGGCACGTCGCACAAGAGTCGGTGAGCGGGCAGTTGTAGGCGGCGCTGCGCTGCCCTGAGAATGGCAGCATCTGTGGTCGACTTGCGGAAATGCGCACAGATGTGGCGCACCTTGGTGAGCAAATCAGACAGATTGGGGTATGTCTTGAGGAACCACTGAACTATGAGATTGAACACGTAGGCCAGGCATGGCACATGTGTGAGTCTGCCGAGTTGCAGAGCCGCCACCAGGTTGCGCCAGTTGTCACACACAACCATGCCTGGCTTGAGGTTCAGCGGTGCCAGCCACAGATCGGTCTGCGCCGTGATTCCCTGTAATAGTTCTTGGGCGGTGTGCCTTTTGTCACCTAAGCTCGGCAGTTTGAGCACCGCAAGCTGGCGCTTAGCCACCGCACTGCTGCTGCGCATAGAGCTACCGACTGAAGGCGCCGTGCCCACGGATGGTAATTCGGAGGAGGAGGTGGAGGAGGAGGAGGGATCGGAGGAGGAGGCATAGTACGTCTGAGAGACCGTGACCGAGGTAGGCACCGCAATCCTCAGTGTGGGCAGTACATGAGCGGCCCCAGGGTCAGACTCGGTCCCAGCCTCCACCAAGTTAACCCAATGTGCCGTCAGTGATATATAGTGTCCCTGCCCGGCAGCACTTGTCCACGTGTCCGTGGTTTGGTGGACCTTCTCAGAAACAGTGTTGATCAGGGCATGGATGATGTTCTGTGACACGAGCTGGTGTAGGGCTGGGACGGCACATCGGGAAAAATAATGGCGGCTGGGGACGGAATACCGAGGGGCAGCCACCGCCATGAGATTTCGAAAGGCCTCGGTCTCTACCAGCCTATAGGGCAGCATCTCCAGGCTCAGCAATTTGGAGATGTGGACGTTGAGGGCTTGGGCATGTGGGTGGGTGGAACTGTATTTCCTCTTGCGCTCCAGCGTCTGCTGTAAAGACAGCTGAACGCTGCGCAGAGACACATTGGTGGACGCTGTGGAGGATCGTGGAGGCGAAGGTGTGGTTTTCCGGCGGGAGGCGCTCGTGCCGGGGTCCTGGGTAGGGGGTTGACTAGCAGAGGCAGTGAGTGACACAGGGGATGGAGCAGTGGTGGGACCTGCAGGAGGTGAACGGCCTTGGTTCCATTGAGTGGGGTGTTTAGCACTCATATGCCTGTGCATGCTGGTGGTGGTTAGGCTAGTAGTGGTGGCACCCCTGCTGATCCTAGTGTGGCACGGGTTGCACACCACAGTCCGTCGGTCATCCTCAATTTCTTTAAAAAACCTCCAGACTTGCGAACATCTAGGCCTCGCCACGAGAGCTTCACTACGTGAAACAGTTGCTGCTGATGTACCAGCTCTGGCCCTGCTTCTCCCTCTGGCCACACCACTGCCTCTTCCAACCTGTTCTGGTGCAGCACTCGCCTCCGCCTCAGAAGCACTGTCTTCACTCGGCTTATCAACCCAGCTTGGGTCAGTCACCTCGTCATCCTCCGTTTCCTTAGTCTGCTCCCCCCTCGGATTTCCTGCCCTGACAACAACTTCACCACTGTCTGACAACCGTGTCTCCTCATTGTCCGACGCTTCTTTACACACTTCTTCCACTAAGTCAACAATGTCATCACCCACAGATTACGACAGTTGGAAAACTTGGGCATCGGGAAAGAGGTCAGCAGCAACCTGAGAAGTGGTTTGTGACTCTGGGAAGGGTCCAGAAAACAGTTCCTCAGAGTATGCCGGATCGCATTCCAAATTTTCCTGGGAGGGGGCAGACTGGGGGGAAGGAGGTTGAGGTGGAGGAACCAGAGGAGTGCTCCCTTGGGTAACGTGGGTGGACTGCGTGGAAGACTGACTGGTGGACAAATTACTTGAAGCATTGTCCGCAATCCACTACATCACCTGTTCGCACTGTTGTGGTTTCAACAGTCCTCTACCACGTGTCCCTGTAAGTTCAGACATGAAGCTAGGGAGTGTAGCTCTGCTGTGTTCCCCTGCTGCCTCATCAGCAGGTACTGTCTCACCCTGCCCTGGACCACGGCCTCTGCCCCCTGCAGTAGTTGAATGCCCATGCATTATATATAAGTGTATTATATATACCAAAAAAATGGGCCTGCTGTACTGAAACCCACAAACTTGTTCAATCTGAAGAAGTTAATATATAGGTGGATAAGTTAGAGCAAAATTACGTATTTTATTACCTACCGTGCAGTATAGAGCAATTACACTGAAACTATTAGATTAGGCAGACTTGGTCTGCTTAAGTGCAACCCAGACAAATGTCGCACAGAGATTTTTCTAATGTATCAGTGAGAGCAAAAGACCGTATTTTATTACGTGACGTACAGTATGGGTCACCTGGACAGAAAATAGGGATTTTATTGTGGTTTGTGGTGACTGGACAGCTGAACTGTGACACACAGAATGGTTCCACACAGCTGTATGAAATGGATTTGTATCACTGAGAGCAAACAAAAGGATTTTGCACTGTGACTTCCACTATCTATCAGTTAGACAGAAAAAAATCTTCTGCAGACTGTGCCTATTTCAATGAAACACAAAAAAATTGTCCCACTGTCATTGAGAGTCTCCCTACAAAATGCTGCAAATATGGCGGTAGCTGCACTACTAGTGCCAGCAAGCCCAGCCACAAGCAGATAAAAAAAGGGGTCTTGTAGCCCTAACAAGGGCTGTTGGGTTCTTTTAGAATCACTCCTGCCTAACACAAATCTAGTAGAACACCCTAACACTCTCCCTGTATCACACTGCAGATCTGTCCCTAACAGCATCCAGGCAGCGACTGAGCCGAGCACCGCGGGCAGTCACTAGTATATTCCAGGGTCACCTGATCAGGCCAGCCAACCCCTGCTATCGACATGTAAGGGCCCCACGTGATGCTGGGTGTACCGCAGAGTCTCCTGGCTTGTGATTGGCTGAGTTTATAGCCACCAAAAATTCAAAAGGTGGGAGATGCTATTTCCTCGAGCATGGCGAGATACTCGTCCGAGTAGCGAGCACTTACGAGTACCCTAATACTCGAACGAGTATCAATCTCGGAGGAGTATGCTCGCTCATCTCTATTGCTTACATAGTGACAGCCGAATAGTCACCATCCGGCAGAGGGATGACTTCTGGCTCTTCACCCTTTTGGACCCTCGTTGCCGGTCTAAAATGGGGGCCTTTTTTTCACCTGCTGAGAGGGAGGACAAACTGAACTACTATAGAGACATTCTATGTAGTCAGTTGGCTGCTGCCTATCTGCATCATCATCCATCCTCTCGCAGGTCTGACCCTCAGCACTCACGTACCACTGCCACGGGTGCTGTGTGGGGGTGGGGGGGTAAAAACAGTACCAGCTCCATCAGCAGCAACTTGAGTCTGGAGTCGCTGATGAGCAGCTTTCTTCACCCGCCAAGTGCGGAAAGTACTCACCAGCAGCGGCGGCAGCAGCAGGTAGACCAGGAGCAGACCCTGAACCAGCAGGTGGTGGCCTACTTGGACAGCACCCTGCCACCCCACATTGAAGATCCGCTGGACTACTAGGCAGCCAAACTGGATTTGTTGCCGCAACTGGCTGAGTTTGCACTGGAGAAGCTGTCCTGCCCGGCTAGTAGTGTGGCATCAGAGCGTGTGTTCAGTGCGGCGGGGGCCATAGTTACCCCAAGGAGAACTCGCATGTCCTTCCAAAATGTGGAAAGATTTTCACCCACCAATGCCTGATGCATCAGATTAGATCAGTCATGATGCGTCACCCAAACCTTGACAAATGAGACTGTAGTCTTCAGGCTACCGGCCTCAGCCACTGTTATGATGCTGCCACCCGCCTGATGCCACACATCTGCCAGCTGCTCCTTCTACCACCCAGCATCTTTACCAGTGACTGGTATTGCCACTCACCTCTCCACTCTGTCACTGACCCAATATGTAGCCTTCTGATGCTGCTGCCACCTCAACAATCAGGTCTCCTCATGCTGCTACTGCTGTCACCTCCAGTCTATGTCACCATGCCACTCTGTGGCCTGATGATGCTGCTGCCGCCTCCACACGCTGTGTCCTAGCTGCCGCTACCTCCAAATTATGTAATTGTGCCACTGTACGGTATGCTGCTGCCTCCACATGCTGGTTCCTAGCTGCCGCTACCTCCAAATTATGTAATTGTGCCACTCTACGGTATGTTGCATTTAAATTTTTATGACTGTGTAACACCCCAGAGTAGTGTTACAACTCTGCGTAGCCAGCTCCTATCTGTGTGCTACTCTGGAAATGTAATTCTGTGCATTGATGTCATCACCAGCATTAATATGTATTATATTCAATGTTATGCAACTGTTTCCCATGTAATGTACCTGGTGTACCAGCAGGTGTCAGTAAATACTATGGCAGATTCAGATGTAGTTTTACCAGAATGGTACGGTCCTTAGTCCATTCTGACCCCCTCTGCTGGAGAGAAGTTAAGTTCTTCCAACTTCCTGCAGTGAGGAGGAAATGACAGTTTAGTCAGGCAGTTGTCCCCTATACCCCCCGCCCAGGGAGGACATATGTAGGATAGCAGAGCACCTTTAGCTCTGCTGTGCCCTAAAGACTGAGTAATATAGCCTGCAATAAGGCACAACAATACTCTCAAGGGAAGCCAGACTTAAGAGGTAGCCTCATCTTAGAACAGGAAGCCTGAAACCTGAATTTCCAAGCATCTGCCAAGTATGCAATAAGCTGCACTTGCTGGACACCAAGTTGAAGGATGAACCTAGTTATCTGCATTCAAAGATAAGTTAATAAAACTACGTTGGACCATTCCCAAAAGTCTGCGCATCATTCCCATCTGACGACCCTCAATTACTACTACTAGTAATTTTCTGCAGCTGGAGCCACCGCCTGGGGCCTGTTAGTCTCATGAGGTAGGAACACCGTGACAATCCCACCAAAGACTTAAGTGGCCCAGATACCCCTTGGCACTCCTACCACTGGGACAGAAGGAAGATCTCCTTAGAGGGGCCTGGAGGGGGCAAAGGATCACTCCCCATAGCAACCACGGTTCCCCAGGCACTGCAACTGCTCAGTGGCGTAACTACAACTAACTGGGCCCCACAGCAAATTTTTGAATGGGGCCCCCCCAGAAACTTCCTCGCAACCTCGAACTCACATGCAACCCTCACTCTTGTGGCTAGTCAAGATTGAGCTCTCCCAGACAAGGCCTGACAGCCGCTCCATCCGCTTTCTATAGTGTCACTGTATATAATGTCATTGTATAATACTGTTGAGGGGGGCCTGACAATAAAATCTTTTAGTCTCCCTCCTGAGGGGGCCCCTTGTGGGTCTGGGCCCCAAAGCAGCTGCTTCCCCTGTTTCCACTATTGCTACGCCCCTGCAACTGCTGCTGCCTCTCCCAGGGTATGTCACTGTGCCAGTCTGTCTCATTAAAATTAGTTCGACTCCTGCTGCCTCTCCCACTCTGTGGCCTTGAAATGTATTCGACTGCTGCCTCATGCAGATGCTGTTACTGTGCCACTCTGTGGCCTTGAAATGTATTCGACTGCTGCCTCTTGCAGATGCTGTTACTGTGCCACTCTGTGGCCTTGAAATGTATTTGACTGCTGCTGCCTCTTGCAGATGCTGTTACAGTGCCACTCGGCCTTGTAAATTTGTCCGACTGCTGCTGCCGCCTCTTCCAGGGTCTGTCATTCTGCAACTCTGTGGCCTCAAAATTGATTAGAATTTTTTGGACCTTCTGCTCGGCAGCAGCATGTCACTCGTAAATTTTTGGTACGTTCTGTAGTCCTATTCCATTATTCATAGCTCAAGTATACAGGAAACCCGATTTGTTTTGAACACTCAAATTTTTAAAAGTAAACGATTCCGGCCCCCGGGGGAACCAGGCAATGAGCATGGGGGAGGCGAGAGGCAGGGGCTCCCACAGGTGGTAGCTCAGCCCCCTGCAGACCGCCAGCTCAATCTCAAGATGGAACTCCGAGCTTTCTTGGCGTACTGTGTCAATACTGACACTTTGCCACAGTTGAAGCAAAGCTGGAGCCCTCACTGCACCTTCTCTGTCTTACGCTCCCGTCCTCTTGCATAACCAGCCCCGATACTTATAAGAACATATACTACAGTTGATCTTAACCAAAAGGCTGAGAATTCTTCAGGGTATGTCATGATGCCACTCTCCGGCCTGATGCTGCTTCCGCCACCAACTCCACATGCCGTCTCCTAGCTGCCACTACATCTAAATTATGTAATTGTGCCACTCTGTGGCCTCCAAATTGTACTACTACTTCCACTGCTGCTGCCACTTCCAGGTTCTGTCATTCTGCCACTCTGTGGCCTACTCATGCTGCTGCCATCTGGCCACACTGTTGTCGTGCCACTCTATAGTCTGCTCATGCTGCTGCCACTGCCATCTCCACGCTGTCTGGGGGGCTCTGCTTGTATAAGCGTGTAATAGAACAGGTTCTGTCGAAATGTATGTGGAATCAGTGAATTGGTGTAAAAGGCGTGCGCTTTTGGCGCTCTAGTAGGATCTTGGGCCTCTGCACAATTCTTTATAGCTGGCGCTAACATTGACCTGTAAGGCTGAGTTCAGACTTGAGTTATTTGGTGAGTTTTGGCCCCTCAACTGCCCAAATACATAAAAGTGTGCAGCGATTCTAAGAGTGACGCCTGTTATGCGTGTGTCACACTGGCTCACAGTATTCTTCCACTACCACAGTAGACTCCCCATGCGTTTTACTGCAAGGCACAGTGTTCTACACCACTATCCAGGCTCTCTGTAGCCTGCAAGTAGCTGTTTTTTAACGCGATTCGCCAGGAATTTATTCGGATCAAAGCGAATCTTTTCGAAAAATTTGGCGAACAAGCCAAATCGAATTTTTTAAAAATTTGATAATCTCTAGTCATCATCGTCAACTTTATCAGCTACTACTTTTCCTAGTCCCACGACAGCTGTCAGTCATCCATAATTGAACATGGAAACATAGAAATGTAGAAGATTGATGGCAGAAAAAGACCACCTGGTCCATCTAGTCTGCCCTTTTATTATTCCTTTATTGTTTATTGAACGTGCGGGAAACAAACAGAAATCTGGCCTGCGTTATCTGCTTGTTAGCCAACCAAACTCTGTTGGTGGTGCAGTCACTGCATAATATTTTGTGGATTCTACTGCCATTTGCTCAGCCTCAATGCAGAATACCTACAGTAGCTACTAGTAGTTCTCAAAAAAACCATCCCTGCCTTGTACTCTCATGTGGCTGAAAATGTGAGCAGCTCCTTGGAATTGTCATTGTGTGGCAAGGCCACACCACCATCATCACTTGGAGCAGCAATTATGGGCACTGGTTCAATATTTTGCAATGAGGCCAGGTGCATCTGAGGCCCCGATGGTTGCTCATGTGTGGTTCCCATACCAGGCACTTATCCGTGTCTTTCACATGATCCTTAATGGACATCTTTCCATCCTATACATAAACAGAACAATGAAGGAAAATACATACAATGCAATGGCACACTGCCAACCAGATAAAGCACAAAATGCCATAGTGATATGAGGTATTCTGAAACTAATGCTATGCTTGTTTAGTAAATTAGAGATTCTTGGCAAATATATTTTGTACAAAATTATCTGAGACCATCCACCGTCAAGGTGATCTCTGTAGGACGGGAACCTAACACTATTTCCTACCTGTTATGTGCCAACCTTGGCTTCCGTATAATCAGGGGGTGTTGGTTCCACATGCATGCTGGATCCCCTCTGCTCTTTGCCATTTCTGGTGCTTCAAAGGCCTCCACTAAATCAGGGATGCAGGTACCAACCTGCATGCCGAGTCCACATAACAAAATATATTTGCCAAGAATCTCTAATTTACTAAACAAGCACAGCATTAGCTTCAGAATACCTCATATCACTATGGCATTTTGTGCTTTATCTGGTTGACAGTGTGCCGTTGCATTGTATTTTGTAAGTTTGTACTGGAGGTGTGGCTACTCCATTTGGTCATGCACTCCTGACTAGCCCATCTGCCCCATAGGCTGATTTTAATTAGTGTAACTATAAAGCCAAGTGGACTCTGCATACATGTTGGTACCTGCATCCCTGAATTAGTGGAGGCCTTTGAAGCACCATAAATGGCAAAAGGCAGAGCAGATCCAGCATGCATGTGGAACCAACACCCCCTGATTATACGGAAGCCAAGGTTGGCACATAACAGGTAGGAAATAGTGTTAGGTTCCCGTCCTACAGAGATCACCTTGACGATTTGGTGGACGGGCTCAGATAATTTTGTACAAAATATATTTGCCAAGAATCTCTAATTTACTAAACAAGCATAGCATTAGCTTCAGAATACCTCATATCACTATGGCATTTTGTGCTTTATCTGGTTGGCAGTGTGCCGTTGCATTGTATGTATTTTCCTTTCCTTGTGCATTTAGCCATAGCAACATGCGCCTGCGCACTGGGATGTGCTGACTGAAATCCCCCTTTTTTTCTTCATAAACAGAACAGTGTTGCTTCTCTCTCTCTGATTTCACATGTATAAGCTGAAATGCTGCCACACTGTCTTATAATTTATAAGTTTGGGGGGAGGATGCTATACAGCAGACCAGTTGCTATTGTGCATCAAATTTCCCACTGAATATCTCCCCACCAACTGTAAATGGGCAATGTAGTTAGCGACAATGGTAGGAACATCGTATGTTCTCTGCATTTGGGAAATGTAACACATGCATGGAACTCATCATAAATTTGCAGTGCAATGTTTTCTGAAAAGGTATTGTGGTTTGCAGAAGGTGCTAACCATATCCAGGAGATCTGTGCATTTCAGATGTTTTTAGGTAGCTAAAAACACCCCCTGGACTTTCATTGAGAAAACAGTCTACCTTTGTACAGTTTGATCTTAGATGTTCCAGTTGACCAGAATTCCAGCTTACATATGCTAGACTGTCTGTTCAAACAGTGCAATGAATGACTTCTTCATTTACCAGACCACCTCAGCAGTGAGTATGTGGTATTTTGAGCTCAGACAGTGGCAGCTTATCAGAAACGCAAATCACCTACTCAGCTGAACCTGTCCATCATGTTCCATGCTATACAGCTGCCCCTGCTTCTACAGCTATAGTTGCTACTGCCCCTACCACAGACATACATTTCCTGTGTTGTCCATTATTTTCCATACTGTACTGCTGCTGTTGCTACTTCTTATACTATCCTTAAACAGCCCCATATATCTTACCCTGTCCATCAAGTTTCTTACTGCTGCGAACCCTACCCTGCACAGTTTTGCAAATCTGAAAGTGCTTGCAAAAAAAAAAGATCATTTTTTGATGGTTTTTGTAAAAAGACATTTCTTCTTCACTTTCTAGGATGATCAGACACACTGACACATGTAGTTTTGGCAAGGCTTGTGGTGGAAAATATATTATTTATTGTTTAAGAATACACCAAAGTACCAAACCTGGTGCTACTCCTAAAAAACTTAGAATTTAGGGATAGTTAAAAAAGAGTAATTTATGGATTGCTTGTTAAAAAGAGATTGCTTCTTCTTGTATCACCATGTGTGTAAAACCAAACGTGATCATTTTTGGACTTTTTTAAATTTTAAAAAGCATAAAAAATCCAACAGTGTAGTATATTTTTTATACTTTGACGAAGGATTTCCTCAAAGGATTAAGGATTAAACAGGCTGTTTATTACCACCAGCCACCCTCCGTTTACCTATAACTGTACATCTTGCTGTCACTATAACATTATAATGCATGTTAAATAGTTTGAAAGGGGTTGGATACATTCCTAGGAGACCTAAGTCATTACCCGAAGTCTCAAGAGACTTTGCAAAGTAAAAACTTTGGCTCATCGGAGCCAATACAATCTAATACTTATGGAGCGCTCACTCTGTACAGTATTCAAACGAAGTTTTATGCAAATTGACTTCAGATGTTTCATCCAAAGTCGATTCACTCAATCCTAGTCAGTATGATTACAGCGATACCCAATACATGTAATTCTTTTTTCACGTTTTACTACTTTTGTGCAATAAAACCCCTTTTTTTTAAAAGGAAGAAAACACATCCCAAGAACCTTAACTTTTTTATTTTTCTTTCTATGGAGTTGTGTCAGGGCTTGACTTTTGCGGGACGACTTTTAGTTTTCATTGGTATCATTTTGAGGTAAATTCCACTTTTTGATAGCTTGTTATTAAGTTTTACAGTGGTGACTAAAAATAAATTAGCAATTCTGCCATTTTTTTCTGCCTTCACCGTAGAGAATAATTTACATGATATTTGTATAGTGTGGGTCAGATGCGGCAATTCCAAACATGTGGGGGAGATCTTATTTTGGCATTCTTTTTTTCATTTAAAAGCGTGTTTTTTATGGAAGAAAGCATATTCATTTTTTATCCCTGTAGTGCATTCTATTTTAATGTTAGTGCTATACTGACATTGACCAGCAGTCTCCACCAGCGAGGCACAGCCTGCTGGAAAACACTCAAGGCTGGCTTTGGGGCCTATATCAGACCCCAGTCAGCCTTTACACATATCAGCACCCTACAATAGCATTTATGGGGTGCCGATGGGAGAAAGAGGGAATCTCTTTCCTCTGTCACCGCTTACATGCAGCCGGCACCATTGCTGGTGGCATGCAAGGTGTTAGACAACCCAGATCGCCATTCCTGCCGTTCTGGGCTGTTAGAGCAAGAGCACGGCCCACTGGTGCTCTTTCACTTCAGACCAGTTCTGATGGCCAAATTGATAAGATTAGAAGTTAGAACCTAAACGAATTTCAGGAAATTAGTTCATCTCTAATGCGTCCTGTCCTGAGCCTACCTGCAATTCAGCACAGTAGTATGTATTACAGTACATTTATATTACTTCCAAAGTTGTACTCAAAGGCTTTGATGTCTAGCAGGAAGACTTCTAATATAGGTATCATAGCCAAATTACTTTCTTAAGAAAGAAAGGGTACTGCGAACCTATATTTATGATTATTAAAAAATTATTACACAGCCTGTCAGCACTGCTTTGTCATCCTATGGTTTTAATATAATTGATAATACTTGTTGCATCTCAGTTTTGTCTCCTGACTGAACAAGCAATAGCCTAAAGTCATGTCAATGTGACATATAATATATAAGACACACGTACTTGGCAAAGAATCAGATCTTAAACTCAAATTAGGTGCTGATTCTAACACTTTCAGTGCTATTTCGCCTTTCAAGTCATCCAACTATTTATATTTTAATTAGGCCTGTCATTCATCAAGTGCTAAAATGATAGAGTAAAATTTTAACAAACAGCTGATTTCCGGGGATGCCAGGTGTCGGACCCCCACCAATCTGATATTAATGACCAATCCTGAGGATAGATCATCAATATTAACCCCTTCTTCTGGCCGGGTCTTTAAAGATGGCGCCCGCTACATACAAAGGAAAGCACTTGTGATGAAGTACTGTAGTTCGTCACTAAGCAAATTTATTTGTTAAATTCGGTAAAGCAGCCAAATCGAATTTTCCATAATTTCACTCATGATTAGTTATGCATTAGTTATGCATTTATATGCATCAACTGAGCAGTCAATTATCAGGGATTACATGCAGCAATCAGTTCACTTTATAGGGACAAGTGTTCGCTACTGTTATCGCTCGTCCCCAAACAGATTAAATAAGAACTCCCGCAAAAATTTTTATTCTCTGACCTGTTAAAGAGGTGCATGATATAATCTGTAGTGAATGTCATTTTCTTATCAGAGGCTAAAACTGAGAGTTTCCACTCTCTTCTTATTGTAGCTGGGTCATGTGACCAACTCCCCGACCTCCAACTGACCCAGGACAGCAAGCCAGTCACTTCTCTATTCATTCCTATGAGACTGAAAGTGAGGCTCCCATAGGAATGCATAGAAAATTAGACTTCCTGTCCACACATAAGGTGCTGTGTGAGTTAGTGGGTCTAATTCCTAGTCACATGACACAGGAAACTTCAGGATGATATAACGCAAAAATTCAGCTACTGGTAAGACAATGACATTCACTACAGATTACATCACGTACATTTCTAGCAGGACATGGAATAAAATTTTTTGCGGGAGTTTTTCTTTAATAAACAATGATTTATGTGTAAGCATAATCAATTAATTCACGGGATGAATGGCACCGTTTCATGGGCCAATTAACAGGAATGAAGATTCTTAGGACCGTTTGTTCCCGCTAATCGCCCTGATAATAGTCCCATGTAAATGGACCATTAAATTCTACCTTTGTACCATATCCTTATCATGCTCAATGCTAATTTCCAGTTCAGTTTTGAAGACAAGAAAAAAAAAGCTTCAGAACTGCTGCTGACACATCACATAATCAACTTAATTATATGCTAATAAAACCTGTAGCTAAATATATAAGACTAAATTTGTGCACTCATGGAGTTTTTAATTTTAATTGTTTTCTTTTTGGTTGTAAGAACAACGCAGCAGTTAAAACAAAAGGGGAACTGTCACCTCTACTGACATGTCTGTTTTAGTAACTACTTGCATTCCCCCTTGACTTATGACTCTGTTATGTGCTATTCCTTTATTATTCCTGCTAGAAGTTATGAATAAATTACCCACAATTTGCAGTGAAGGTCCAGTTGTGTGTTACCAGTCTGACACTCTCCAGTTGGCGCTGGCAGTCTCAGACTGTGCATACTATGGAAACAACCATCTAGACCGTCATTCAAACTGGTAGAAATTAATTCATAACTTCTAGCAGGAATAATAAAGGAAGGGCACCAATAGCATGCTGGGGGGGGGCTAGGAGGGGCATGGGAGCGGTGCGCCCTAGGTGTCAGATTCAATAAACGCTTCCAAAAATTCAGATGGAAGCGCTTATTACTAGAACTGGCAGTCCGTTCAGCTCTCCATGCAGTCACAGATCGCACTGCCATCCTGTGTAGGAGGAGCCTAAAGGCTGGGAAGCTGCCTGTAGTCCTCCCACACAGTTACTGTGTGGGAGAAGATAAGGGGGACAAGTGTGGGACAAGATAAGCAGTTACTGTTTTTTATTTTATTAACACCGAGGGGCTACAGAGAGGGCATTACTGCTATGAAGGGGCACAGAGAGGGCATTACTGCTGTGAAGGGAGCACAGTGAGTGCATAACCATAGCCCCTAGCAACCATTCAAATTCCTTTAATTTTTCAGAGCTCCTTTGGGAGATGAGCAGTGGATTCTGATTGGTTTCTGTGGGCAACTAAGCCAGTTTTCCTTTTTACCAGTTTTGATAAATATCTCTCAATCATCTACAAAAGGATGGAATATTGTTCTAGATCTTAACAGTTTGCTTTGTAAATATTGTTGTTACAGCAATGGGTATGTAACCACTGTGTCAACCAACCAGTTTGACTTTGGGCTAAACCTAAGGGTGTTATATTGGCAGTCCTCTGGTATTCGCCCTTTAACCCCTGTACAGGGATCTGAACTTCGCTGCAGGGGAGACACCAGGATCATACCTCTTGGAGTGGTCCCGATATGGTTGACAGTTGATCCACAGGGATCATAAATACCAGTGCAAAGCACTGAGGGATCAGGCAAAACTTCTAATCAGTAACAGGCCAAGGTCAGGGCAGGCAGAGTTCATCAAAACACCTAAAAACAGGTCCAATGTCAGTGTTGGCAGCAGAGGATCTCAACGGTAAACAGGCAGAGGTCGGGTCACGCAGCTGAAAAACAGAATGCAGAAAAACAGGCAGAAGTCAATACACGAGCTGACAACAGAGGACAAACACCTTAGCAAAGAACTATCAAAGTAGGTACCCGATTGCTTATGTAAGAAAATGTCATGAGCAGTACAGTGTTATAGCAGAAGCTGATTAGCAAATCTCTGTGAATTATGATGTTTTTTTCAAAAATGTGCAATAACAAAATGTTACAAAATAAAAAGTCACTAAAATACTTGTAAAAAGCTCAGTTAAAAACGACTGAAGTTATTGGTGTTGTTAAAAGTATTTCAACATGCTGAAAGTCTAAGGAAAAGATAGAGGAGTCTATGGAAAATACCTTAAAATATGCCATACCTAGAGCATGCTGCAGTTTCAGAAAAAAATCCAAAAACTGTAAAAAACACACAAATGCAAGAAAATGGCATAAAAGTCATAATAATCATAATTCCCTATTGACATATAACAAACATGTGACTATAGTGTATTTTGCAAAAAAATAAAAAGTAAAAAAAACACCAAGAAGAATGTGTTAAAACACTAAGAAGGTAGACTAAATTAGCGTTGCAAAGATATGGTGTACCTATAGTATTATACAAAAGATAACGCTGATAGGTAAAGAAACACCTTTAATATGTGCTGGTCAAATGCTTGTTCAGCTGACAGATATATCTTCCAATTCTATCTCTATCTCTTACACATACACACTTGGTTTGGCCAAGGGTGTATGTGTTTTCAGTGTTGTGAGAGGAAAAAGCTATTATCCCCTGGGAGAAAAAAAAGGATAGGGTGTTAAAATATAAAGTGGTTTATCATTTTCTCCTTCAACATAATCAGTTGGGGGAAAGTGAATAGGTCACCATGCACATTGCACTGTCGCCTGAAAATCATGGTGTAACACTACTGTTAACAATGAAATTACATAGGAGGTAGGAGGAGGGGGGGCACTTTTCTACTGATACTAGGAATTGGACTTGATTGTTCCATAGATCATTGGGGTTCTCAACTGCAAAACTCCACTACATACTATTTGTATAGTCTTTCTATCAAAAAACAAACTGATAGGTCAGTTGGCTTGAAATTAGCCCAGTTTGTGTTTGTGTGAGACAAAGAAATTGGAGCCTCATTGGGAACCAGAACTGTTCAACCCTATAGATGATTTTGGTTCTATATAAGCAACAGGAAATTAATTGTGTTACAATGAATCCTAACAGATCTGTCAACTTTAGTTCAAAACTGTTCATAAATATTTGAGCTATGTCATCCAACCCCACTCATTACGGCGGGTTCAGTCGACCATCTAATGTGTGCAAAGTCCTCCTGACTCTCCCGGATGCTGATGTTAGGGGAGATAAGGATTAAGCATATTGTCTGATCCTTTTGTTCTTAAGGAGATAAGTTGTAGCCAGGAGTGTCTGGCAATGGCTTTCTCCTCTCTTCCCATTCCCTACATATGCTTGGCTGCATGGGTGTAGCTAAAGGCTCATGGGCCCTGGTGCAAGAGTTCAGCTTGGGGCCCCCGACCTTCAGTGCTTTGTGGCAAGGAGCAGGGGAAGTACATAGCCTTTGTGGTAAAAATTGAAATGGCACTTCCTCATGCCAAATTCTTGACCTAACCCCTTCTCTCCAGACAGAGGTGTAACTTGACCAGCATTCACTTTCTATAATACCAGTGTCTTGTTATGTGGCATAAGGGTTTGGGCCCCTGAGGCTCCTGGGCCCGGTAGCAACTGCTACCTCTGCACCCCCTATAGCTATGCCCATGCTTGGCTGAGAGGAAGATAACTGTTGGCTGAACAATTGTTCAGCTGATTATCAATCTTTATGAATAAGGGGTAGAGATGAGCGAGTAGTGAAATATTCGAAAGTTCGAAATTCGATTCGAATAGACCGCGAAATTCGACTATTCGACCGAATATCGAATCCCATTAAAGTCTATGGGAAAAAAATGCTCGCCACTTGGAAATCTCAATTCGACCACTTGGAGGTCACCAAGTCCACCCTGAAACCTCAGAAAAGGATGCCAACACTGCTGGAATGCAACTGGGACAGCAGGGGAAGCATGTCTGGGTGCATATAACGCGCCCAAGTCGCACTATTACGCCACTATCACAGCCTCTCAACAATACACTCCAAAGACAATATAACCTCTCTGTAAAGTGAGACCATACAAGGAAACCTTCTTTCCTCTACATTGCCATGGACCCCAAGCCAAACTAGACAAAAAAGAAGATGAAATTCTGCACCCCTTAAAATCACGTTGCCTATGACAACCACAGATGGCATAGGCAAGGGGGAAAGCAAATAGACCCCACCCCTAATTGTCATTGTGTGTGTGTGTGTGAAATGTGGTCAGACATGTCTTCTTTAAAATGTAAAAACAACTCAAACACATGCAGAAGCCTTAAAATGCCCAAATTGTTGGCGCTAGAGATATCAGTGACCCGACCTGGCCCAGTGTCATGTCTAGCAGGTAAAGCAGTGGGGATGTGGAGGGATGCGTAGGACCGCAAAAGGCAGGAAGAGGCCGTGGGCTGGCCAGAGGCTCATGGAAAATTTTGTGGAGGCCCAAGAGGTGAGACGTCTTAAAAATTGTGTGGAGGCTAAAGAGGTGAGACCTCTTAAAAATTGTTTGTAGGCCCAAGAGGTGAGACCTCTTAAAGATTTTGTGGAGGCCCAAGAGGTGAGACCTCTTAAAGATTTTGTGGAGGCCCAAGAGGTGAGACCTCTTTAAAATTATGTGGAGGCCCAAGAGGTGAGACCTGTTAAAAATTATGTGGAGGCCCAAGAGGTGACACCTCTTAAACATTTTGTGGAGGCCCAAGAGGTGAGACCTCTTAAAGATTTTGTGGAGGCCCAAGAGGTGAGACCTCTTAAAGATTTTGTGGAGGCCCAAGAGGTGAGACCTCTTAAAGATTTTGTGGAGGCCCAAGAGGTGAGACCTCTTAAAGATTTTGTGGAGGCCCAAGAGGTGAGACCTCTTTAAAATTATGTGGAGGCCCAAGAGGTGAGACCTCTTAAAGATTTTGTGGAGGCCCAAGAGGTGAGACCTCTTAAAGATTTTGTGGAGGCCCAAGAGGTGAGACCTCTTAAAGATTTTATGGAGGCCCAAGAGGTGAGACCTCTTAAAGATTTTGTGGAGGCCCAAGAGGTGAGACCTCTTTAAAATTATGTGGAGGCCCAATAGGTGAGACCTGTTAAAAATTATGTGGAGGCCCAAGAGGTGAGACCTCTTAAAGATTTTGTGGAGGCCCAAGAGGTGAGACCTCTTAAAGATTTTGTGCAGGCCCAAGAGGTGAGACCTCTTAAAGATTTTGTGGAGGCCCAAGAGGTGAGACCTCTTTAAAATTATGTGGAGGCCCAAGAGGTGAGACCTGTTAAAAATTATGTGGAGGCCCAAGAGGTGATACCTCTTAAAGATTTTGTGGAGGCCCAAGAGGTGAGACCTCTTAAATATTTTGTGGAGGCCCAAGAGGTGAGACCTCTTAAAGATTTTATGGAGGCCCAAGAGGTGAGACCTCTTAAAGATTTTGTGGAGGCCCAAGAGGTGAGACCTCTTTAAAATTATGTGGAGGCCCAAGAGGTGAGACCTGTTAAAAATTATGTGGAGGCCCAAGAGGTGAGACCTCTTAAAGATTTTGTGGAGGCCCAAGAGGTGAGACCTCTTAAACATTTTGTGCAGGCCCAAGAGGTGAGACCTCTTAAACAGTTTTGTGGAGGCCCAAGAGGTGAGACCTCTTAAAGATTTTGTGGAGGCCCAAGAGGTGAGACCTCTTAAAGATTTTGTGCAGGCCCAAGAGGTGAGACCTCTTAAAGATTTTGTGGAGGCCCAAGAGGTGAGACCTCTTTAAAATTATGTGGAGGCCCAAGAGGTGAGACCTGTTAAAAATTATGTGGAGGCCCAAGAGGTGAGACCTCTTAAAGATTTTGTGGAGGCCCAAGAGGTGAGACCTCTTAAAGATTTTGTGGAGGCCCAAGAGGTGAGACCTCTTAAACATTTTGTGCAGGCCCAAGAGGTGAGACCTCTTAAACAGTTTTGTGCAGGCCCAAGAGGTGAGACCTCTTTAAAATTATGTGGAGGCCCAAGAGGTGAGACCTGTTAAAAATTATGTGGAGGCCCAAGAGGTGAGACCTCTTAAAAATTATGTGGAGGCCCAAGAGGTGAGACCTCTTAAACATTTTGTGGAGGCCCAAGAGGTGAGACCTCTTAAAGATTATGTGGAGGCCCAAGAGGTGAGACCTCTTAAAGATTTTGTGGAGGCCCAAGAGGTGAGACCTCTTAAAAATTGTGTGGAGGCCCAAAGAGGTGAGACCTCTTAAAAATTGTTTGTAGGCCCAAGAGGTGAGACCTCTTAAAGATTTTGTGGAGGCCCAAGAGGTGAGACCTCTTAAAAGATTTTGTGGAGGCCCAAGAGGTGAGACCTCTTTAAAATTATGTGGAGGCCCAAGAGGTGAGACCTGTTAAAAATTATGTGGAGGCCCAAGAGGTGGAGACCTCTTAAAGATTTTGTGGAGGCCCAAGAGGTGAGAACCTCTTAAAAGATTTTGTGGAGGCCCAAGAGGTGAGACCTCTTAAAGATTTTGTGGAGGCCCAAGAGGTGAGACCTCTTAAAGATTTTGTGGAGGCCCAAAGAGGTGAGACCTCTTAAAGATTTTGTGGAGGCCCAAGAGGTGAGACCTCTTTAAAATTATGTGGAGGCCCAAGAGGTGAGACCTCTTAAAGATTTTGTGGAGGCCCAAGAGGTGAGACCTCTTAAAGATTTTATGGAGGCCCAAGAGGTGAGACCTCTTAAAGATTTTATGGAGGCCCAAGAGGTGAGACCTCTTAAAGATTTTATGGAGGCCCAAGAGGTGAGACCTCTTAAAGATTTTGTGGAGGCCCAAGAGGTGAGACCTCTTAAAAATTATGTGGAGGCCCAAGAGGTGAGACCTGTTAAAAATTAAATGGAGGCCCAAGAGGTGAGACCTCTTAAACATTTTGTGCAGGCCCAAGAGGTGAGACCTCTTAAAAATTATGTGGAGGCCCAAGAGGTGAGACCTGTTAAAAATTATATGGAGGCCCAAGAGGTGAGACCTCTTAAACATTTTGTGGAGGCCCAAGAGGTGAGCCATAAATATATAAATTTTTCTTATTTACGGAGCAATTCTACGGCGGTTAAGGAGGAGGAGGAGGAGGTGGAGGAGGAAATGGCACTTCATACAGATGGCACTTCACTTTTGGCTGCTTTCCACGGTTGGAGAAGCAAAGTCCGGGTCAATCCACTTGCTGTTCATTTTGATTAGCGTCAGCCTGTCCGCACTGTCGGTTGACAGGCGGCTGCGCTTATCGGTTATAATGCCCCCGGCTGCGCTGAACACCCTTTCTGATAGCACGCTGGCGGCAGGGCAGGCAAGCACCTCCAAGGCGTACAGGGACAGTTCCAGCCACGTGTCCAACTTGGAGACCCAGTAAGTGTAGGACGCCGAGGGATCGGGGAGGACAGGGGTACGGTCTGCCAGGTACTCCCGCAACATCCGCCGATACTTGTCCCTCCTGCTGATAGCGGGCCCCGCAGTGATGGAAGTTGCACGAGGGGGTGCCATGAACGTGTCCCACACCTTGGAGAGTGTTCCCCTGGTGGCTGTGGGCCTGATGGATGTTGTGGGACTCTGGGAGACCCTCTCCTCTCTGCCGCCAGCGATGGTGGGTGGGAAAATCTCCATCATGTTCTGCACGAGTTCCCTCTGGTATTCCAGCAATCGATTCGTCCTCTCCTCTACCGGAATAAAAGAGGAGACGTTATCTTTATACCGGGGGTCCAGGAGTGCGAAGACCCAGTACAGTTTGTTCTCCACTATCCGGACAACACGTGTGTCCCGGGAAAAGCAGCCCAGCATGAAGTCAGCCATGTGTGCCAGACTCTGAATAGGCATGACCTCACTGCCCCCACCAGAAGGATCACTTGCCATTTCCTCCTCTTCCTCTTCCGCCTCCTCTCCGCCCCATCCGCGCTGAACCAATGGGACGCACACAGCCTGACTGCTACCCTCGCCGCCAGCATCCTCCTCCTCTTCCACAGCCACCTCCACGTCGTCCTCCTCCTCATCCTCCTCCTCCTGCAACTGCCACCGTGAAGCAGACAAAAGTGTGGTCTGACTGTGTAGCTCCGTTGCGTCTCCTCCTACCCCCGTCTCCTCTGCGTGCAATGCGTTCTCCCTTATTGCGATGAGCGATTCTTTAAGGACGCCTAGGAGCGGGATGGTTACGCTCACTATAGCGTCCTCGCTGCTGACCTTCTTGGTGGACTCCTCAAAGATACGCAGTACATCGCATATGTCTGCCATCCATGGCCACTCGTGGTTGGCAAACTGAGGGAGCTGAGTTGGAGGCACGCGTGGATTCATAATCTGGTACTCCATCAATGCTCTCTGCTGCTCACACACCCTGGCCAACATGGAATAGGTGGAATTCCAGCGAGTCGGCAGGTCGCACAACAGCCGATGTTCAGGCAAATGGAGGCGTTGCTGGAGTTTTTTTAAGCTAGCAGCAGCTACAGTTGACTTACGAAAGTGAGCGCACAAGCGCCGCACTTTCACCAGTAGCTCTGCCAGGTTGGGGTAAGTCTTTAGAAATTTTTGGACTACCAGATTAAAAACGTGGGCCAGGCATGGTACGTGATTGAGTTCGGCAAGCTCCAGAGCCGCCACCAGGTTACGGCCGTTATCGCACACGACCATGCCTGGTCCTAGCTGCAGCGGCGACAGCCACATCTCCGTCTGCTGCAATATGGCGTCCCTCACCTCTGGGGCGCTGTGCTTCCTGTCGCCCAAGCTGATGAGCTTTAGCACCGCCTGCTGACGTCTCCCCGCGCCAGTGCTGCAACGCTTCCAGCTAGCGGCTGAGGGAGATGTTAAGGCACAGGAGGAGGAGGAGGAGGAGGAGGAGGAGGGGGGTTTATCAGAACCCATGCTGGCAATCTTGGGCGGGGGTGGTAGGTAGGCCGTCTCTGTTTGCGACCCCGTCCCCGCTTCCACTACATTCACCCAGTGTGCCGTCAAAGAGATGTAGCGTCCCTGGCCGCAAGCGCTTGTCCACGAGTCGGTGGTCAAGTGGACCTTTGCGCTGACTGCGTACCTCAGGGCCCGCCTGATGTTACGCGACACGTGCTGGTGCAGGGCGGGGACGGCACTCCGGGAAAAGTAGTGGCGGCTAGGGACGGAATAGCGAGGTGCGGCAGCCGCCATCAGGTCGCGGAAGGCCTGCGTCTCCACAAGCCTAAACGGCAACATCTCCAGGGCCAGCAGTTTGGAGATGTGGCAGTTTAAGGCTTGGGCTTGGGGGTGACTCGAGGCGTACTTCCGCCTGCGGTCGAACGCCTGCGAGATGGACAGTTGATGGGACGAGGAGTGTGAAGGTGCAGGCGAAGAGGCGGGGGAAGGGGAGGCTGAAGGAGAAGGCCCCAAAGTAGCCGAGGCAGAGGCAGATGTGGAGGTGTCCTGGCTGGAGGTCTGGACCGCAGTGGCAGCACACAACAAAGGGGAAGAGGCAGTGGCAGCAGGACCGGGCGCAGGTTGTATTGCGTTTGCTCTCTCCCACTCAGCCCAGTGCTTGACTTCCAAGTGACGCCGCATGCCTGAGGTGGTCAGATTGCTCTTCTCAGAGCCCCTACTCAGTTTTGAGTGGCAGAGTGTGCAAACCGCGCTCAGTTTGTCATCCGCACAAACATTAAAAAATCTCCACACCACAGAAGTACGAGGCCTCGATGGGGGAGCTTCACGCGACTGCCCGCTGCCGGGAACAGCTTCGGCCGTGCTGGCTGTGGCCTCACTACTCTGTCTGGACTGTCCTCTGCCTCTGGACATCCCTCTGCCTGTGGACATCCCTCTGCCTCTGGACATCCCTCTGCCTGGACCCCTGCCTGGACATCCCTCTGCCTGTGGACATCCCTCTGCCTCTTGCTGCCTTTTTCGGTGCTGCGCAGACCACCACCTCTCCACTGCTTTCCTCGCTGGACATCACCCCTGGCCAAGTGGGGTCGGTCATTTCGTCATCCACCACCTCCTCTTCCACTTCCTCACTCTGCTCCTCCTCCTGCCCACTGGACATTCCAACAGCCTCCCTTGATGGCAACTGCGTCTCATCATCATCATCGCTCATGATAACAGATGCTGGTTCAGGGTCCACATCAGCAGGAGATGGCGAAAACTCAAGTGTTTGGGCATCACTACAAACAAATTCCTCTGCTAGCTCCTGGGATTCTTCCGGCACATCTGAAAAAGGACCCGAAAAGAGCTCCTGGGAGGGGTCAAGGGTGGGATGACTCTGTTGGCCAGGTGTGGAGGAAGGAGGGTCAGAGTGAGACTGTGTGGATGACTGGCTGGTGGACAACTGTGTGGAAGCGCTATCGGCTATCCATTGCACCACCTGTTCAACCTGCTCAGGCCTCAACAGCGGTGTAACTCGCCCCCTGCTTAACTGTCCCATAAAGGCAGGGATTCTGGATAAGTGTGATCCTGGCTGACCCTCACCAGCACGCATTGTATCCCCACTGGCTTCAACAAGGCCACCAACAGCATTTCCGCGCCCCCGTCCTCGTCCACGTCCGATTCCGCTAGCCCCCCTCCGCATTTTATTTTTTTTTGGTTGCAAATACAATATTTGGGTATATAATTAGGTATGTGAAATAATTTAGCAAGAGAACGCACAGTACAGTGGCCAATTAAAAGGCCTAGATATTGTATATTTCAAGGTACACAGCCGTGTAGTAACTGAACAGACGGTGGGTATTTACACCAGGTATGTGAAATAATTTAGCAAGAGAACGCACAGTACAGTGGCCTATTAAAAGGCCTAGATATTGTATATTTCAAGGTACACAGCCGTGTAGTAACTGAACAGACGGTGGGTATTTACACCAGGTATGTGAAATAATTTAGCAAGAGAACGCACAGTACAGTGGCCTATTAAAAGGCCTAGATATTGTATATTTCAAGGTACACAGCCGTGTAGTAACTGAACAGACGGTGGGTATTTACACCAGGTATGTGAAATAATTTAGCAAGAGAACGCACAGTACAGTGGCCTATTAAAAGGCCTAGATATTGTATATTTCAAGGTACACAGCCGTGTAGTAACTGAACAGACGGTGGGTATTTACACCAGGTATGTGAAATAATTTAGCAAGAGAACGCACAGTACAGTGGCCTATTAAAAGGCCTAGATATTGTATATTTCAAGGTACACAGCCGTGTAGTAACTGAACAGACGGTGGGTATTTACACCAGGTATGTGAAATAATTTAGCAAGAGAACGCACAGTACAGTGGCCAATTAAATGGCCTAGATATTGTATATTTCAAGGTACACAGCCGTGTAGTAACTGAACAGACGGTGGGTATTTACACCAGGTATGTGAAATAATTTAGCAAGAGAACGCACAGTACAGTGGCCAATTAAATGGCCTAGATATTGTATATTTCAAGGTACACAGCCGTGTAGTAACTGAACAGACGGTGGGTATTTACACCAGGTATGTGAAATAATTTAGCAAGAGAACGCACAGTACAGTGGCCTATTAAATGGCCTAGATATTGTATATTTCAAGGTACACAGCCGTGTAGTAACTGAACAGACGGTGGGTATTTACACCAGGTATGTGAAATAATTTAGCAAGAGAACGCACAGTACAGTGGCCTATTAAAAGGCCTAGATATTGTATATTTCAAGGTACACAGCCGTGTAGTAACTGAACAGACGGTGGGTATTTACACCAGGTATGTGAAATAATTTAGCAAGAGAACGCACAGTACAGTGGCCTATTAAAAGGCCTAGATATTGTATATTTCAAGGTACACAGCCGTGTAGTAACTGAACAGACGGTGGGTATTTACACCAGGTATGTGAAATAATTTAGCAAGAGAACGCACAGTACAGTGGCCTATTAAAAGGCCTAGATATTGTATATTTCAAGGTACACAGCCGTGTAGTAACTGAACAGACGGTGGGTATTTACACCAGGTATGTGAAATAATTTAGCAAGAGAACGCACAGTACAGTGGCCTATTAAAAGGCCTAGATATTGTATATTTCAAGGTACACAGCCGTGTAGTAACTGAACAGACGGTGGGTATTTACACCAGGTATGTGAAATAATTTAGCAAGAGAACGCACAGTACAGTGGCCAATTAAATGGCCTAGATATTGTATATTTCAAGGTACACAGCCGTGTAGTAACTGAACAGACGGTGGGTATTTACACCAGGTATGTGAAATAATTTAGCAAGAGAACGCACAGTACAGTGGCCAATTAAATGGCCTAGATATTGTATATTTCAAGGTACACAGCCGTGTAGTAACTGAACAGACGGTGGGTATTTACACCAGGTATGTGAAATAATTTAGCAAGAGAACGCACAGTACAGTGGCCTATTAAAAGGCCTAGATATTGTATATTTCAAGGTACACAGCCGTGTAGTAACTGAACAGACGGTGGGTATTTACACCAGGTATGTGAAATAATTTAGCAAGAGAACGCACAGTACAGTGGCCTATTAAAAGGCCTAGATATTGTATATTTCAAGGTACACAGCCGTGTAGTAACTGAACAGACGGTGGGTATTTACACCAGGTATGTGAAATAATTTAGCAAGAGAACGCACAGTACAGTGGCCTATTAAAAGGCCTAGATATTGTATATTTCAAGGTACACAGCCGTGTAGTAACTGAACAGACGGTGGGTATTTACACCAGGTATGTGAAATAATTTAGCAAGAGAACGCACAGTACAGTGGCCTATTAAAAGGCCTAGATATTGTATATTTCAAGGTACACAGCCGTGTAGTAACTGAACAGACGGTGGGTATTTACACCAGGTATGTGAAATAATTTAGCAAGAGAACGCACAGTACAGTGGCCTATTAAAAGGCCTAGATATTGTATATTTCAAGGTACACAGCCGTGTAGTAACTGAACAGACGGTGGGTATTTACACCAGGTATGTGAAATAATTTAGCAAGAGAACGCACAGTACAGTGGCCAATTAAATGGCCTAGATATTGTATATTTCAAGGTACACAGCCGTGTAGTAACTGAACAGACGGTGGGTATTTACACCAGGTATGTGAAATAATTTAGCAAGAGAACGCACAGTACAGTGGCCTATTAAAAGGCCTAGATATTGTATATTTCAAGGTACACAGCCGTGTAGTAACTGAACAGACGGTGGGTATTTACACCAGGTATGTGAAATAATTTAGCAAGAGAACGCACAGTACAGTGGCCAATTAAATGGCCTAGATATTGTATATTTCAAGGTACACAGCCGTGTAGTAACTGAACAGACGGTGGGTATTTACACCAGGTATGTGAAATAATTTAGCAAGAGAACGCACAGTACAGTGGCCAATTAAAAGGCCTAGATATTGTATATTTCAAGGTACACAGCCGTGTAGTAACTGAACAGACGGTGGGTATTTACACCAGGTATGTGAAATAATTTAGCAAGAGAACGCACAGTACAGTGGCCAATTAAATGGCCTAGATATTGTATATTTCAAGGTACACAGCCGTGTAGTAACTGAACAGACGGTGGGTATTTACACCAGGTATGTGAAATAATTTAGCAAGAGAACGCACAGTACAGTGGCCTATTAAAAGGCCTAGATATTGTATATTTCAAGGTACACAGCCGTGTAGTAACTGAACAGACGGTGGGTATTTACACCAGGTATGTGAAATAATTTAGCAAGAGAACGCACAGTACAGTGGCCTATTAAAAGGCCTAGATATTGTATATTTCAAGGTACACAGCCGTGTAGTAACTGAACAGACGGTGGGTATTTACACCAGGTATGTGAAATAATTTAGCAAGAGAACGCACAGTACAGTGGCCTATTAAAAGGCCTAGATATTGTATATTTCAAGGTACACAGCCGTGTAGTAACTGAACAGACGGTGGGTATTTACACCAGGTATGTGAAATAATTTAGCAAGAGAACGCACAGTACAGTGGCCAATTAAATGGCCTAGATATTGTATATTTCAAGGTACACAGCCGTGTAGTAACTGAACAGACGGTGGGTATTTACACCAGGTATGTGAAATAATTTAGCAAGAGAACGCACAGTACAGTGGCCTATTAAAAGGCCTAGATATTGTATATTTCAAGGTACACAGCCGTGTAGTAACTGAACAGACGGTGGGTATTTACACCAGGTATGTGAAATAATTTAGCAAGAGAACGCACAGTACAGTGGCCTATTAAAAGGCCTAGATATTGTATATTTCAAGGTACACAGCCGTGTAGTAACTGAACAGACGGTGGGTATTTACACCAGGTATGTGAAATAATTTAGCAAGAGAACGCACAGTACAGTGGCCAATTAAAAGGCCTAGATATTGTATATTTCAAGGTACACAGCCGTGTAGTAACTGAACAGACGGTGGGTATTTACACCAGGTATGTGAAATAATTTAGCAAGAGAACGCACAGTACAGTGGCCTATTAAAAGGCCTAGATATTGTATATTTCAAGGTACACAGCCGTGTAGTAACTGAACAGACGGTGGGTATTTACACCAGGTATGTGAAATAATTTAGCAAGAGAACGCACAGTACAGTGGCCAATTAAATGGCCTAGATATTGTATATTTCAAGGTACACAGCCGTGTACTAACTGAACAGACGGTGGGTATTTACACCTGGTATACAAAAAGGGTATTGCAGGCACACAGAACCCAGAACACTAGAGCCAAATAAACTGTATTTAAAAAAATAAAATAAAATTCACAGCCGTATACTGCCAGATCAGATGGTGCATATACACACTAGTTATATAACAGGGTTTTTCAGCCAAAAAGAACGCTGAACAGTAGTGCCAAATATAGTTTGGTATGTAGCAGAGCACCTAATACACCACTAATGCCTCTCTCTGTCCCTACTCCAGCAGCTATCCCTGAATACGGCAGCCGTTCTCTGTAAAGTGTATCTTGTAGTAAAGCTATCACTGTAGTGCACTATAGTAGCCCTGATAAGGGCTTTTAATCACGCTCCTGCCTGTCCAACTGCTAAAACCTGTCTGTCCCTTCTCCAGCCTCTGTCCCTGACTAAGTTCACGCAGCATATGCGTACGAGCAGGAAGAGCTGAGTTTTTAATATTCGAGGTCACATGGTTTTTCCAGCCAATCCATGTAGACGCTGTTTTCGCGCTGCCAGCGTGCTCAGCGTGCCTGTCATACCCCCCCTGCATGTTGATTGGTGGAAAAAGAGCGCCAGGGAAGGTGGGAGGGGAAACGAATTCTAAGTGCGCCATCGCCGTTATACTCGATTGAAATCGAGTATGCCGAATAGCGTAGTATTCGATCGAATACCGGCTCGATCGAACACTACTCGCTCATCTCTAATAAGGGGTCATAAATCCTCATCCCGTGCATCATAGATCATTAAAAACACACACCATAACATCAGTGTGAACAAAGTTTTTATGTTGATAAAAAAAGTCTAAATACATAAAGTTGCTTTATTAATGTCAACACAGTTTTAACAGAAGCATAAATGAAAGGGGTTCTATGGGAATTAAGAAAATAAAAGTACTGAAAATTCTTAAAGCTTATTTTATTATAAATATATTCCCAAATACCTTTCATTAATTATAATGGCTCGTTTTGTCTGGGGAGCAATCATCAGGGGGAAAAAAATGGCCACCGCCCTGTTAGTACACACAAAACCTTTCCTAATCACACAGGATGACATTCAGTTATTTCAGAACAATGTATTTCATGTCTACTCATGAACTCCATTGTTAAATCAGCTGAGGATCATACTAAATTGTAATCCCTGACTAGCAGAGCAGAGAAGAGGATGAGGCAGCTCTTTAGCTCAGTGTTGTGAAGTAACTTGTCTTCCTGTATGATTAAGACAGGTCCTGTGTGTACTAATAGTATGGCGGCCATTTTATCTCCATGATAATTACTCTCTAGACAAAACTAGCTATTATAACTAATGAAAGGTATTTGGGAAAATATTTATAATAAAGTAATATTTACATATTTTCATTTTCTTAATTCCCGGAGAACTCCTTTAATGACTGTAATGGCATATGCAAGTTACAATGAATACTAAAATATTACATTGTCAGTAGATTCTACTTTCATAAAGAACAAAAGGATTTGACGATAACATTTAAAGAAATGGAATAGATCCTTCTCTTCCCCGACATTATCTGTTGAAGTAGAGACAAGAGGCTAATGTACAGATTGTACGTTCACCAATTTAGATGGGAGAAATGAAAATGCAAACTACCACAAAATTCTATTATCAAAATCTGAGTCATCTCCTAGAGAAAGGGAACCATCTTGCTAGTGCAACTTATTGTAAGTGGGCACTGGCTCTTTGCATATTATTTTCACATTTGCATCTAAATCTCTAATTGCACAACTGGTCTTCAATACTTCCAGTACTTCCCCAAAGCAATCTAAATCCCAAATTTGTTTTGTGAAAAAATAGCAATTTTCTCTCTCTGTATACCTGCCATGCTTCTATTACAAATCAGCAAAATTATATAGTAATGGAGCAGATTAACTATTGTTGATCTAAGAAGTCGTCTATTAGAGAACAGAAACATCAAAGAGGTGGGTCACTGGATCCCCAACTCAGGACAACCCATGTGACAGAGAAGAACTGGCCACAAATAGTGACTCTTACTCTGGCTCATCCAGATTTTACAAGATCATTCATAAATTTCAATTGTCAGCAGGTAATACAGTATTTTGGAGGAACTTGATGTATGAGAAATGAATAGCCAGTTGCAACTTACCTCCAGCAATAAAATCAGTTATTTCCAGGGGTTAGATAAACCTCTTGGTGGACATGGGAAAATGCCTATTTCTATGCAAATTTTAAATTTAATAGTCCAGAAACGCCATATAGCAAACCCAATGGAATGTGGAATGGTTGCCATTATTTGTTGTGCCCCTACTTTTTTCTGCTTTATAAGATTTTTAATTTTGAATGAGCACACCTATCACGGATCCATATGCAAATTATGTTGTAATTTATTCACACGAAAATATAAAAAATATATAAAAAAACTTCTTTACAAAAATTCGAAATATTCCTAGAATACTAAACTTTTATATATCCCAAAGTCATACGTTCGATGTCAATGCCGGCTTATATTAATCATATATATGTGTTTGGGATATATATACTCTATAGCATAGAAATAAAACAATAAAATAATGTTATATTATAATAAAATGCTATTGCATCCATTATACACCATTGTTTGGTCCTTATATTAAATTATAGCAAATTGAGGAGCAATCTTCCATGTGTCTCTATTTGAAAAGACACAATTTTTGTATATCTTGTTGATGTGGATAAAATTTCATATATCTTGTTAATATGGATTATGTCCCATGCATGCAATATCTCTCCTTAATATCGTCGTATGGTTTTCAGATCAATTATGGTTGTACTCACTGTCCGAAGACTACTCAGTAGGACTTCTATTACTCCGTAGCCGTTCAATATCTCTTAGCCGCCCGGTACTGTCTCTTCCCAGGGCTGTTAGGCTTTCGGTGTCGGCGTCCCACGTGGTGAGGTTTTATCCCGCGAGATTTCGTCCGTGTCCAGCGGGCTATTCAATATTAAGGAGATTAAGAAAATGGATCCAATATGTTAAATGCTCTTATCCAGCGTATTGTTACAGGGTTTTTGGTGGATATTCAGAGGATATAGATTAGCTTGCCATACGCGTTTCTGGGTTATTCCAACCCCTTCATCAGTGGCCATGTTGTGCCCCTACTTTTTTCTGACTGAGTTTTATTTGTTGTGCCCCTACTTTTTTCTGACTGAGATATAACAAAGGCATAGCCAAAATAAATCGTTAATAACTTGACAGTGGAGTACGAGTTAGAGATACATTGTTTATTGACAACTGTTTGATTGTTGTGTGCAGTAAGTTTTTTAGCGTTAAACTCCTGTAGCTTCAGCGAAAATAAGATCAATGTTTGATGAGGTATAGTATTTCCATATCAGTGCATCTCAGAATAAGTTACTTCATCTCACACTTTAAATCCTTCAGCATTCAGATTAATATATTTTTTTTTGCCAGAGGGAACCATAAAACAACACAACACCAAGCGGACATAGGAAATTTGATATAAAAGATACTTTCATCTGTGAACATTCCAATTTACAGTAACCTATTTGATAGAAAATTTCTTTTTGAAGTTTTTTAACTTAATTATAAATCTATCTACCTGACATATATTATGTAATCAAATTGATTCATCATTTACACAACCTTCTCAGCCCCCTACCCCCCCTAAACCAGACGCGATCCACTAGCTGTATGGTCATGTTTACATCATTTTGGGAAAATGTTCAGCAGGTGTGCCGAAAAAACTTTTTACTGTATAAAAAGGAGTTAGAATGTTTTTGTAAAATTGTGGCCAATAGCTGACATACGATAGTATGATATAGTATGGCTAACCATTAGTACACGTACTATACATGTTGAAGATATACTATAAAGTTCTAATGACATACTGGTGCAAAGAGAACACTAAAAGTAATTTTGCTAGATAATGTACAGGTCACTATCACCAGAAAAAAGAATGCAAATAATTTACTTACTATAATTTAGAGGAGACAGTACATATTTTTTTAAGGAGTTATCTTAGATGCGTACCAACTGAGGTGCTAGAGCAGGTGATTATTCCCCTCAGGCCCCCTTACAAGTTGTGACCCACCAGGGGCAAATGTACAACATACCCTAAATGGCAGATTCCAGGTAAGTCATGGACAAATTATTGGTAGGTCACTCTTTTTTATCACAATTCTGGCTCAGCCTCAGTTCAAACAAGTGTTATTTAATGATACATGAGTACTTGACAATATTGAAGTATTGGCTTTGTGTCCCTCTGTCGTTCTCTTCTCATGTGCCTTCAGTGTGTGCGTTCTTCACTTACTGGAAACCAAGTATTGCAGGATGTAACCTTGTGAGTCCAGATGTGAGTAACACTGGTTCTCAATGACTTCTGTGTTTGTTTGTATGTATGATAAATAATGCAGTAAGGCACCATTGACAAATGTATTTTGTTCATTACAATTGTTCCCTTTCCCTATTAACCCCATATCTACACTTCTGATGATATTCTTTCACATAGCCTAATTAGAGGAACCTATTATCACAAGCACTGAGGCATGTGTAGCCCTTTCCTGTCCTTTCCTTTCCTGTTCTCCCAGTCTCATCCAACCTTCATGTCCTATGTTCTTGATTGGAAGGATACCAGGAAGGAAGCTACTTTCCAAAAGTAGCATTGTGACTCATGTCAAGTTTTTTCTGAAACCCCTTGGTACTTCTGGAAATATGTTCTATGGATGAGTGAGAAGAACACCACACACCAACACAAAAAAATCTGATCCAAGCTTAGAGGCATGAAGAAGGTTGAATAATGGTATGAAGCTGATTTTTTAATTGACTTTCTGTATTGTAAATGCATTAGTGTATGATCTCAAGATGAGCAACATAATGACCTGAGGATTTGTCACAATTAGAGATGAGCGAGGTTTGGAAAATTTTGATTCGGCTGATTTGCCGAACTTCGACAAGAAATTTGATTAGTTACGAATTAATTTGTCGTGCCAACATTAGCACTCTAGCCTCACCTCACCTTCTGCCTACTTATCCTGCATACCGCCACACTAACATTCAACAAGATAAACACATTAATATATTAGACCGCCCTTTAATACTGAGGCACATTAATTCTATTTATAGACTACCAGATTAACAGGGATTGTGGCCGCAGTTGAACAAGATAAACGTGGCAGTATAATAGACCGCCCTTTAATACTGAGGCACAGTAATTCTCTGTATAAACTAACAGATTAACAGGGATTGTTGCAGCAGTTGAACAATATGCACGTTACTATATGATAGATCACCCTTTAATTCTGAGGCACAGTAATTCTATGTATAAACTAACATAATAGGGATTGTGGCAGCAGTTGAATAAATGCACACGGTGATATACTATATATTAGACTATCCTTTGATTCTGAGGAACAGTAATTCTATGTATAAACTAACAGTTTAATAGGGATTGTGGCAGCAGTTGAATAAATGCACACGGTGATATACTGTATATAAGACTATCCTTTAATTCTGAGGAACAGTAATTCTATGTATAAACTAGCAGATTAACTAGAACTGTAATAGCAGTTCAAAAAGATGCACATGATGATTACAATCAACCTGCACTGTCCCTGCAGTCTACCTATGCTCTCTCTACAGTGTCTAAAACTCTGCCTACAATATCCCTACACTGTCCTTGCAATGTCTCTGCATTATTCCGATCCGATTTTCTTCAATTAAAAGCTTTCTGAAACTCTATCCCTAGTGCATAAGCATTTGTCACTTCTTTCCTTAAGTTTGTCACTTCTTTACCTAAGCTCAGCTTATAGTGAAAAGGCGGAAATCGCACAGTATGAGGCTTTTATAGGGCTGTGACATTATAGGGGATGGCTATCTACTGATTGGCTAGCTGCATGGCATTATGGGTCATATCGCATTCCGGGCCTCTTACTTTCACTTTGTAAGACATGCAGCAGCCATTTTAGAAAAAAGATTCATTACCATGAAGCGCAAGAAAATTCAGATTCATGACAAATTGAATTTTTCCTAAACTTTGGATTGAATTCCACTTCGGATGCTTTGATCATTAGTCACAATCCTCAATTGTGGCAAAATCATGATGCAAATTCTTGATGCAAAATCAATAATTTCTAATGTCAAGGTACCTAGTTAGTACTTAATAAGAAAGCAAATAGTAACATAGTAACATAGTTTATAAGGCCAAAAAAAGGCATCTGTCCATCCAGTTTGGCCTGTTTTCCTACAAGTTGATCCAGAGGAAGGCAAAAAAGACCCTGTGAGGTAGAAGCCAATTTTCCCCACTTTAGGGAATAAAATTCCTTCCCGACTCCAATCAGGCAATCAGAATTACTCCCTGCATCAACGACCCATCTCTAGTAACTATAACCTGTAATATTATTACACTCCAGAAATACATCCAGGCCCCTCTTGAACTCTTTTAGTGAACTTACCATCACCACCTCCTCAGGTAGAGAGTTCCATAGTCTCACTGCTCTTACTGTAAAGAATCCTCTTCTATGTTTGTGTGCAAACCTTCTTTCCTCCAGATGCAGAGGATGTCCCCTCGTCACAGTCACAGTCCTGGGGATAAATAGATCATGGGAGAGATCTCTGTACTGACCTCTGATATATTTATACATAGTTATTAGATCTCCCCTCAGTCGTCTTTTTCTAAAGTGGATAAGCCTAATTTTGATAATCTTTCTGGGTACTGTAGTCCAACCATTCCAGTTATTTATTTATTATCTGTCATGTTCACAGGAGCCCAGAACTGTACACAGTACTCCATGTGTGGTCTGACTAGTGATTTGTAAATTGGCAGGACTATGTTCTCATCACGGGCATCTATGCCTCTTTTGATGCAACCCATTATCTTATTGGCCTTGGCAGCAGCTGTCTGATACTGGTTTCTACAGCTTAGTTTGCTGTTCACTAAAATTCCTAGGTCCTTTTCCATGTCAGAGTTACCCAATATTTTACCATTTAGTATGTACTGGTGACTTGCATTATTCCTTCCCATATGCATAACCTTACATTTGTCAGTGTTAAACCTCATCTTCCACTTCTCTGCCCAAGCCTCCAGTCTATCCAGATCCATCTGTAGCAGTTCACTGTCCTCTTCTATGTTAATTACTTTACACAGTTTAGTGTCATCTGCAAAAAATTATATTTTACTGTGCAAGCCTTCTACAAGATCATTAATAAATATATTGAAGAGAATAGGGCCCAATACTGACCCCTGTGGTACCCCACTAGTGACAGTGACCCAATCTGAATATGTGCCATTAATAACCACCCTCTGTTTTCTATCACTTACTTACCCACTTACAGACATTTTCTCCCAGGCCAAGCATTCTCATTTTATACACTAACCTTTTATGTGGTACCGTGTCAAATGCTTTGGAGAAGTCCAGATATATGACATCCATTGATTCGCCGCGGTCCAGATTAGAACTTACCTCCTCATAGAAACTGATTAAATTGGTTTGACATGACCGATTCCTCATGAAGCCATGCTGATATGGAGTTATTTGCTTATTTTCATTGAGGTACTCCAAGATAGTATCTCTTAGAAAACCCTCAAACAGTTTACCCACGACAGATGTTAAACTTACCGGCCTATAGTTCCCGGGATCTGTTTTTGGACCTTTTTTGAATATTGGCACCACATTTGCTATGCGCCAATCCTGTGGAACACTCCCTGTCAGTATAGAGTCCTTAAATATCAGAAATAAGGGTCTGGTGATGACATTACTTAATTCTCTTAGGATATGGGGGTGTATGCCATCCAGTCCTGGCGATTTGTCTATTTTAATCTTTTTAAGACGCAGCTCTACTTCCTGGGTCAGACAGGGCACTTTTAATGGGGAATTTACTTTTATATTCTGCATTTCATCTGACAGTTTATTTTCCTCAGTGAATACAGTGGAGAAAAAGATATTTAGTAGCTTTGCTTTCTCCTCATCGCTCTCTGCAACTCTCCCCTCATTACTCTGTAAGGGGCCGACACCTTAAGGTTTATATATATATATATATATATATATATATATATATATATATATATATATATAAATGTTGCAGTAAATGATATGATATAGTGCATCAATGATTTTACAGATTTATAGTAGAGATGAGCTAATCAATTCTGAACTAACTTGTTACGAATTACACAAAAATTCTGCTGAAAAACAAATCTGAAGTTTTGCAAATCTCTTCGATGAATCATGCAAAAATGTTCTCAATGCCATTGTACTGTGAGAATTTGCAGGCAAAAACAGGAGGGAAGATGAAGATGGAGGATCACACAACAGTGGAGGGCTTACCCTGACTGACATGGTGGCTGACCTGAGCCAATCAGGGGCAGGATTTTGGAAGGTCCTTCAACCTCTGAGCTGGAGAGCTATCGTTCTGTGTGCACATAACAGAATGTGTGCTGGTTGTGTCTGACAAAAAAAAAGGAATTACAGAAACAAGCCACTAATTCAGATGTGGTAGGGAGGGTTTTATAGGCTTTATATTGCCAGCACCTCCAATGTTGATAACAATATGTTCTGCTGTGAACACAGAACACATGTTGTGCTGGAATAACAGCATTTATATAAGTTCCATTCCATGTATTGTAATACATTAAGATATTAAGATACCATGCATATAATAGCCTTTATATACTTGTTAACCGTGCATTATTACGGAATTAATTGTGCTGCAATAAAAGCATTTATATATCAGTGAACTGGTAAGGCATTGTATTGTGTCCAGATATTGTGAATTGTTAGTGAACATGTTGTGTTGTCAATAACAGCATTTGTATAGAAACACTTCTGATAGATGTAAGATTATTATTGAGGACAAAGAGGATGACATTGTGGACTGGATGGCTAACTCCTCTCAATCACAGCAGGATATGGTTGAGGTCACCTCCAAGTCTGACACCGTTCCTTGGATCCAAGAGTCATAGCATTCCTCCTACTCCTCCTCCTTGAAGTTCCCTGGCTTGCAGAGTGTGCTGGCCTTTTCCGGGAGACTGTACATGCATTTCAGCTAGTGATGAGCAAAAGTTTTCAAAAATATCATTCGGCTGCTTCATCGAAATTCGACAAGAAATTTGATTAGTAACAAATTGCATTCCATTGTATGGAGACGGAAACTCACCTTTAATCCCTCAAATGCGACGTTCAACGCTGATCGTGGCATCTGACATATTCATATGTCATATTCAGTCTATTAGGGGTTAATCAGGGGTAACAAAAAAAGAACATTGCGGAGAGGCCATTGCCGCACTCTTGATTGAAGAAAATGCACCAATTCTCCCTTGCACTGTTGTAGTCACCGCGCCCACCCATCGTGATGATGTAGAGACATCACACTTCAGTGCAGGAGAGAATTGGTGTGTTTTCTTCAATTAAGATGGCAGTAATGGCCTCTCCTTGATCAAGTGGATGAAGTGAGTATGTTCTGTTTTTTTTTTTACTATCATTTCAGGAAAAATGGATTTGTTACCACAAAGCTCCAAGAGATTCAGATTTGTGGCAAATCAAATTTATCCTGAAATTTGGATCAAATTCCACCTTTTTAACTTCTATGTGCTCAACACTAATTTCAGACATTCTTATGTGGCAAGGAACATTCTCCTTTACTTGCATTGCCATTGCAATACTTTATCCGCATTTCACCTTGCATGTGCTTTGTTGGAAAAAAAATTGCACTTCCAAGATTGCATAACGGATGCTCAAAATGAGTGCATTGGTGCAAATTTGATAATTAAAGTACACTAGTAAAGTCAGTGAATTTCAGTTTTAAAAACATGTATGCAAACTTTTATTTCACCAGACAATCCCTTTCAAAAAATGTAAATCTAATATATAAAGCTGAGTGTATGTGTGTGTGTGTGTCCGCTAAAGGAATCCGCACCGCTGCAGCTACCATTACAAAATTTGGCACACATGTACATCAGGTGTCTGGGAAGGTTTTAGAACAGTTTTAAACTCTCCAGGACGTACCGTTCCTGAGATATTCCCATAAAATATGCATTAGCCAATAGTAGCCTGGTCACATGACCCTTATCAGCCAATAGAAGCTCACAGGCACACATCAGGTTTCTATGACAACCTAGCCAGTTCACTGCTTTAGGTCTGCATTTAAGAGGCAGAGCACTGTGGATGACAATGGTAAATGGGTATTCCCAGTTACCATAACTATAACTTATATTTTAGACTAACTCATCATCAATCATTACCTTATATAATGTAAATTTTACATATTTATTGTACAGTAGTAATAAAAGATGTTTTCTTCCACTGCTACCCACCTTCCTCCTAAATCAGGCATCGACCTGTAATTCCAGCCACCGTCAAAAGAAGGACCTAAAAGCACCACCCCCAGATCCCACTAAATCACGCCCCTGACTCAGTCAGGCCACGCCCCTTCCATGCTGCATTTGACCGGGATTAAAAATATTGGTAAAAATCACCTTCTGTCAGCTGCAGGGGTGGGGGAGGGTGACTTTCTCCCTGCAGCTCATTGCTCAGACTGCACAGTGCTGCTGCTGAGAGCGCTGCTGCTGTGTCCATCCAGGCCCTGCGCATGACAGAGGACAGGGAGTCTGAAAGCCAGACCGTCCAGCCTAAAACAAGACCTCTGGCCACCCTAGGGGCAGGCTGATGTTAGGGTGGCCAGATGTCCGGCTTTAGGCTGCACAGTCCAGTTTTCTGGCTACCTGTTCTCCGTCTGACGCAGTGCCTGGACAGACACAGGGATGTCCACCCTTTCAGTAGCTCACACTCAGACAGCTTCTCCTCAATGTCTTCATGGAGCCAGGGGGGTGCGTGGCCTCATGTTTAGTGATGTGTCTTCATGGGAACTGGGGGCGCTGTTTCACGTTTGGGGGAATGGCCGGTGAGGTCTGGCTTTCTGGGGTGAAGACAGTGGCCACTCTAGCTGCTGTGGAGGTCACAGTTAAAGGGGCGGGCTTCTGTAGAGGTCACTGTTAAAGGGGTGGGCAGCTGTAGAGGTCACTGTTAAAGGGGCAGGCTGCTGTAGAGGTCACTGTTGAAGGGGCAGGCTGCTGTAGAGATCACTGTTAAAGGGGCGGGCTGCTGTAGAGGTCACTGTTTAAGGGGCGGGCAGCTGTAGAGGTCACTGTTAAAGGGGCGGGCTGCTGTAGAGGTCACTGTTAAAGGGGTAGGCCGCTGTAGAGGTCACTGCTAAAGGGGCGGGCCGCTGTAGAGGTCTCTGTTAAAGGGGCGGGTCGCTGTAGAGGTCACTGTTAAAGGGGAGGGCCACTGTAGAGGTCACTGTTAAAGGGGCGGGCCACTGTAGAGGTCACTGTTAAAGGGGCAGGCACTGTAGAGGGCACTCTCGATATCTTTTAACGACACACGCAAACAGTAAAAGAAATAAATTAAATATACCCGGGCGAAGCCGGGTCCTTCAGCTAGAAATATATAAACAGTAGATGGCTCATCTGATTGAAATGGTAAAAAAGCAAGGAAAAATGTATTAAAAACTAAAGGATCACTTATTATATAGAAATATGTCTATATTAGGCATGTTGCACCACCTGTGACTTTTCCCCACTCACGCCAGATCTAAAAAAGTGGGCATGCTGTGGACAACAAAGGGGATGAGCCAGCAGGCCCATATCATTCTTAATTTTCTATGCCTGTTTTAGGTATAAAAAATGGTCTAAATCTAAGACAGCAAGGAAGCTGTATTACATTTAGACTTGTGCTAGAAGCGCTAAAGTTATGTGCAGGCCGGCGCCTCTTCATAACTTCAGCGGATCCACGGCCAGATATAGTTGTTACTAGTGTTGAGCGAGCATGCTCGGCCGAATATGATATTCGGCCAAGCATGGCGGCGCTCGGGACGGTGCTTGAGCGCCATGCTCGAGTCCCCTCCCTGCCAATCAGCGTACGGGGAGGTACTGGCATTCACTGTAATGCCGTAGCCATGTTGGCTACTGACATTAAATTGATTGGCTGCCAGGGAACGCGTCATATAGCACCGGTGACACCGTGACCCGGCTCAGACTGAGTCAGGTAGAGCTGCTGCAAGGAGGGACAGATAGTGCAGGGATAGAAATTAGCTAGGCAGAGCTAGTTTTTTTTTTTTTAGTTTTTATTAAAAAATTTTAAACATACAAAAAAAATATAAGTGTCTTGTGGTCGCAGCCACCATAGAATAACACATGTAACTGCTTTGCTGTAGCAAATAAAATATGGGGTATCATGGCACCAGTATGGTGCTCCAACATGATACCAGGCAGAACAGCGTTGTTACAATAAAGTACAAATCTTCTAGTCAAAACAGACTAAAGCAATAAACAGGTCATAACATCAAAACAACTATTGCCCTCTCAGTTCCCATCATTGTTATAGGCACCTATAGTGGGACATCAGTCATCATACTGTTTAGTCAAGGGGCATATTTAGTGTATGACTTCCATTTACTCCATGTGGATTCTACCTTCCGTCTGCTCAACAAACTCACTGGGAGCATATGTTCATACCGGCATGTCGTGTTTAATGTGACATAAACCTCTTCCACCTTCGGCGACTCCACCTTTTTCCAATGGCGAGTGATAACCAGTTTAGCACTAAGGACAATATGTCCTATCAAGGATCTAGTTTCTGGGGAGGGTATGTATACGATAAA